>JAPYZK010000913.1:0-35528 GCA_030522785.1 Platygaster equestris | reverse complement strand
AATTCTGAATCGATAAAATTGCCTTATGAAATAAAAAAACATTAATTTCATCAAAATAGCCATAAACCATCACAACATAAAAAAATTATTGTCCTATTAATGTTGTATAGGGGATATAGTGTGATTTTCTCGGAATCTACCTAATGTGAAATGTATTGATTGCGAACATTGCACGAGTGACTAGGATTATTTAGAACAAAAAGCCACTTGAAAGTAATTGCCAATCATTGAAGTAAAAACTAACATAGAACTCATCAATGTTACTTATTTGTGAAAAAAATCAATAATATTTAGTGACCAATTTGAATAAGTTATTAGCCAGGTTGACTTTATTCAGATTTTTTAAAATCTCGAATTGACATTATTTGCAAGTACTCAAAAATTACACGTTAATTCATAACCGGAAAATAACTGTATGTAAACCGATAAATCGGTACTAAATGTAGACAAAAGTATACATGTCTTATCACTACAATTATCGACTTTTTTGGTGAAATATACGTTGACGTACATGTACACTCACAAAAAAATTTATGATTATACAAATTATAGTTCATTTTATGAGTAAAACAGTGTTACACGTGATAACGATTTGATATCCTTGATATCAAATTAATTGTACAAAATTTTTTTACTCTAGAACTGGTTGTAATTATTGTTGTCAAAAGTTGTATTTGAACCAGTTCTTCAATTTTCTGTTATTCTACAATCATTCATTTTCAATTTCAACTATTCCTAAAACTCGTAATTTTGGCGAAAATTTTCCATCCGTGTTCTATCCTTGGAAATTAACGAACTACGTGAATTATCATTTTAAAAACTTTTACAGACTAATGTTTGTTAGACATGAAGAAGTCATTCGCGAAAATCATCGATTCGATCTATCGTCTCGTTTTACATCGATCCGTGTCTACATATCAAGTAAATTATCTTTCGTATCAGTCACCACCTATTAGACCATGCGTATTCGGGTACTAAATGACGCAAAATTATTTGTTTTCCAATTTTATAGAAACACTGTTTACAGTCGAATAAAGTTTTACATAAAGTTACAACTACAGGGAAGACTCGCTAGTGCGTGATTCGTTAGAGCGCGCTCTAATTTACCGTGAAGATTTTGGTAGCGATAAGGCTCCGAGTTTCAGAGCATGGGAGCTAATTCCGGAAGCCTGGAAAGTCATTAATGCTTTGCCATTTTTGGGTTTGGGTCCTTCGAGGTTTCTACCTGATGTTGTTCTTACCCGTCTTATCGCTCTCTCGCTAAAAACGGCGAGTCTTCCCTGTAATTCCATCGTTCAGTCATTATTAGAAAAATAACTACCACAACTTAAAAGTACGACTTAAAATTCGATTAATTCAAACTTCTAATTATTATTGACCCCTTCGTTTATTTCAAGGAACCCAGACAATTTTTTGGCTGGCATTCATTGAGAGTATCAGATAATTGCCCCAGTTACAACGTTTCCAGTTTTAATAAGTATCGATTTCAATGTTTATTCGTGCAGATTTTAGTTAAAAGGTCGCACATCTTCATTCAACCCTCCATCGAGTTCGAATTTGCACACTTATTTGAAACGATTGATTTTCATCCCAAGTTCAAATTCAAATTGAAGGGTGGAAATCCTAATGGTATAAAGTGCCATTATTATAATTTCCCAGGGCAGCGAAGAAACATTATCATTTCAACGCTTGTTAGTAAAAATTCATAAAATTCCGTTTTTATGTTTTTTGTAACTAGATTAAATATTATAGAGTGTAATGAATGAATATTATTTTTTTCGAAAATTTATACGCTTTTGAAGTGTAGGGGGAGAGTCAATTCCAGAGGATATGGTAGTCCTATTTCTATCAAGTCCATTTTAGCCACAACGTATATTATGAGTAAATTTCGAAAAGAGTAAATATATATTTTGGAAACTTGGATATTTATGAAATTTCTGAAAAAATTGATAATTTTCTTAGTTTCTAGGATTTCAAAATTTTGACACTTTGATTTCGAAGATGTTTGCTAAGAACATGAAAGTAGAGAGTTTTCCAATACTTTGAGAAACTTCTGAATTTCACAAAACCAAAAAAATATCAAGATTTGATAACTCCAAGTTTTTCCAATGTTCAAACTACTACAAAAAATCACCTCTCTAACCAACACCCATTTAAATAAACTCCGAACTGCCCAAGCGGAAGATCTAAATCCGCGTCGATTTCCTCACTTCTAAGTCGTCCCCCTACTTTTAAATACCCTGGAAACGCGATAATTTCTTAAGCAAAACATCGCCCCGGTGTCGCATTTCCAGTGTACACACCGAAACTCGCACACAAACATTTCCCAGCATCAACGTCAACCAGGCCAAGGCTCTTTTTCTTTCCCCCTCTCGTTATACATCGCAAACTTCATTGATCCCATGAAAATCGAACTCGTGAATCGAATGCCCAAACGTCTGGCCGACAATTGATGCGAATCAAGAGCAATTACGCAAGTGGCGTCATGCCCGCGACCAAAGATAAGCACCTTGGTCGAAAAGTGGGCGGAAACGAGACGAGGCAAAGTGAATGACACGATAACCGCGGAAGGTTAAGTTTACAGAGCGCCAGACTTTTCCCGGGATGAGAGTCGATCTTTCTCCGCTGGCTCGGCCAAAAGAGACTCGCGTAAAAGATTGACGAGCCGCATCGTCTTGGCGCTATTTTTTATTTATCGTCAACTAGGGGAAAATTCGCTGCCTTGCGCCCTTTGCGTAGCATGCATACCCCTTTTTCTTAGGGACACATTTTCGGTTATAATTTTACGGCATTTTGAACAAAATTACGTAATTGATTCGGGCTTCTCTCGTAACTCTGAACCTGATGATTTCACGGAGTCCTCGTAAGATTTTATAAGGTGCATTTTAAGAAATGAAGAATTTGATAAAGAATTTGAGATATAAGGTTCAGAGTTGGAAGGGTTTAGATTTTACTGGATTTCTGTCATATTTCACTGATTCGCAGTGGTATGCTTATGACTATGACGATGAGTGATTATTCACTGACAATTTGTGAATTTTGACTGATTCAGATTTAGAGACATTTTTTTAAACGCGTTCGAGACACGGAAAAGCGAGAGGAACACGCATGGCGCACACAGAGTTGATATTGATTTTCTGGCTGCAGTCGCTGTGGCGCCGGGGGCTTCGGGTCCTGTCTCACACGAAGTCGTGACTTCGTTCACGCACAACGACAATTTTCCAACATTGAAGAATTTTTAAAAAGGCCAAAAAATTATCAAAAAAACATACCTCGAAGAATGTTTCATACCGAAATCAATCTGAGTTATGCTCTTTTCAACGTAACAGTCGGCTTCTTTAATACAAGAACGACCTTCTTGGCACGTATGGCTTATCAGCGCGATATCGTCGGCTGCTTCTGGCGTGACCCAAAGAATTCGAGTGCTTTCACGTGACCTTTTGCAGACTATGAGACTTTATATTGGGCGGGGTGCCTGATTAGTTCGGAAAAAATAATTTCCTCAAGGTTTAATAAATGAATAAATAAACAAAAAACGGTCCTGTCAACACTTTGCAGAAAAAAAAGGTACTGCAAACGTCTGATTCCATGTGTATTTACCTAATGTATTTATTCCTCATATTCTGTATTGTTTGGCAATATAAGGAATGCAACATTTTTCGTTCTTCAGTAAATTACAAAAAATGAATTCAAAAATGCGTACCCTACAATTTAGATCTATCGATATAATTTGTGTATGAGAAAGTCGAACAAAATTTTTAAAATTCGACCGTAACAGCTGCTATCCCAAAATATATTCAAATATATTATAATTATATTATAATATAATGTATTATATAATAAATATATTTATAATATAAATATATTTATTTATATATATATTATATATTATATAAATAAATATATTTATAATAATAATATTATAAATATATTAGTTTGTATATATTCAAATATATACAAACTAATGTACCGCATCTTTGGGGTTGCTTTTACTATTTTTACTTTTTTTTTCAATATTTCATGTTAGATACTATAATTTAAGGTAGGTTAAAAACTACCTAAATAAAGCTCCGCGAGTTGATAAGGAACCAATCGGCGAAGCGCCCATAAAATCGTGCTCTAAAAAATCCCGAGACTTTACGAGACAAACCGAGTTGATTTTTTTCAATTAGTCGCGGCTCGGGAAAAATGGGTTAACGGCGAGTGATAATCGATCAGAGGAATCGCGCGAAGTCCTGACGCTGCAACGTCCCGGGGTGGACGCGACAGCGACGTCACATCCGCATTTGCCTTAATCGACCGTCACCCGTCATTTTTACATGGCCGAGATTGTTTGGCGTTAATAAAAATGACCACGCTTTTTATTCTTCTCTTTCAACGTATTTCCTCTATCCAACAAAATAAACCTAAATAATTGCAAACATTGTTTGCATTTATATAATAAATGAAGCGTAACTTTCAAGCAACATTCTGACTTTTTTTCTCTGAGTCAAAATATTTAAAAAAAATGTACAATTTATCAACTTTGATGATAATTATGTTGGCTAAGGAAGTCGATCATTTTCTGCCTTACTGATCATGCATTCACTATGATTCGATTCAATTAGTCATTTTATTACTCGATTTCAACGTAAAGGGGCTTGTAGATTTTCATGCAATTTTCATATTGCCAATTTGTACATTTTTACGTAAGTTTCTACAAGTGAAGACTCGAAATCGAATTTTTAATTATTTTCGAAACTTTAAACATTCCAAAACTAACAATTTTTGAACTTCAAAACTCTTTGAAACTTGAGAATTTTTGCGACATCATTAAAAACTTCGAAAATTTGAAAAAAATTTCTACAGTTTATGAAACTTCAAAAATTTTATAATTAAAAATTCCAACATCTTTAAAAGTTCAAAAATTCTAAAACTTCGAAGTATTCAAACACTAAAATTTATCCAAACTCGTCAAAACTATTGTATCATAAAATTCCGAAAATTTCGAAACTTCCAAGTTTAAAAACTCGAAAACTTTCGAAGTTCCAAAAACTAAACAGCTTCTTAACTTCAAAATAAATAAAATACCGCTCTAAAACAAGTGGAATTGACGCAATTTTACTTTTCTTGTTTTTGTTATTTATAAGATTATTCCTCAACTGTGCTATCTCACACAATTCCAAAGTTTCACAAGATAACTGATCACACAGAGAGCTCAAAAAAAGGAGTCCCTGAGCCGCCTTTTTTTATTCACCGATCGAACAATCAGCTCCAGCGTTACGTGAACGAAACGTTCGCAGATGCCAGCAGATGCCACCGGTCAATCAATCGCAATCAAACAACGCCGACTCGAAAAACCGTGTTTCACGGCGAAAAACGCCGCGTTCGAAATAAAAATCGTATTCTATTTTTACCGGCTTACGTAAGATTTTGCTGTGATATTTAATCGGGTCAAGTGATAGACGCTGAGTAAACAAAAAAAAAAAAAAAAAAAAAAAACAAGGAAACAATGCGACGTTTTAAAGCTGACAGTTCGAGCACATGGGGATGCGCGGTCTAAATTTAAGGCCGCGAATTTTCACCTCGCTATTCCTGGAAATTCGTCGCCCCGCGAATTTCTGGACGCTCGAAAATTCGCTCGGGACATTTTTTCGCTAGCGCGCACACGATTTCGCATTCGTTCGAGAATCTCGATAATTGTTATCGCTGCGAGAATGTTTTTATCGCCATTTCGCGACGATAAAGTGAAAATAGATAAAAGTCAGGTGAGGCATGAGGTTTCTCCAGTGGGTATATAATACGTGCTCGGTTTTTTTCGCACGATGGCAATGAAAACACTCGTCTCAATTCTCGACCTGGGTTGAAATAACTCGACTATAAATACAACGGTAATGCTCTTATTGAATCTTGTGAGCGCTAATTGATGAGTCGAAAATTTTTGATAGCGTATTCTTGCCGGTCTGGCATGAAATGATGTACTGGTTCTTGGCGTTTGGAGGGTGTTCCAAGTAGACCTTTGAGATTATAGGGGTTTTTTTTTTTTTTGTAAAGCGACTGAGTACCAAAGCTTTTCTGAAGAGCATGTTGATTATTTAAATAAAGTATGTCCAGTGTCCGATCAATGTATAATTATTGGCAAAATTTTTTAATTTTCTTCTCAAATTAGTATTTTTTTAATTAAAAAAGTTTGTATTATCTTTCAGCGCTACTATAAAATTTACAAAAAAAATTTTTTTTGAACTTTAATAACACAGAAAAATATCGTCAAGATCAAAAGTGCGAAAAAAATGCAATTAAAAAGTTTGGTAGTGGCACTGAAGAGATTTTTTCATTTTCCAAATCGAACAATTAAAAAGTTGATAAATATGGAAAACGATAGCAATAATTATGAAGGAAATTCAAAATATTTCTTAAAACGTTACTAACGAAAATAAATTCTTAGAAATATGTGTACTCCGAGCGCTCTTTCTGTCCACTCTTAATATTTTCTTTCTGGCAATCGCATCATAAATAAAACCGAATCCGTTCGATATTTTGTCATACAGAGAACAATGAACAATTATATCCACGAAGGTAGAAAAATTTTCACGCCGAGGACGACGCGAGGTAATTTATTCGCTCGCTAACTTATGGAGAAGTCTCGTGATGTAACAGTAAACACGCCGCCCTAGGAATAACCAAGTTTCACGAGACGTCCAAGTCTGGAACACGTTTTCAAAACATTGGGGGGCCTTTAAATACGTCCCGAAATATGGCGGCTATGAGCTAACAGATATTATTCAACGTTGCTATAGTTTAACGTAATGCAAAACTTATCGCGTGATATCACTGATAATAATAGCTCGAATTTTCGTGATTTTCATCTTTCATAACAGCTGATTCACCTACGAGCGATGCTCTGGCGATTATATTTACAACCGAGGCGAATTGGAAGTACCCAACACTTCAAAAACCAACATTTCAGTGGAATAAAAATTGGACAAACACTTTCGGAATGGTTTATCTAAATTTTAGAGAACTCTAAGATTTACAACAGAAGAAAAAATAATTTTTTCCTATTTTAATTATATTGTTTCGATGCTAATTCACAAAAATAAGAAAAAAGTTATTGCGGAAAAAATAATTAGAAAATATTCATATCAAGGTTTATAAACGACGTATCTTACAATTTGAAAATTTCAGTATTTTCGTCTTCAATTTGCAGTTTAAAATATTCAGTGACAGATTTTTTGAGAGTAAGTAAATTAATTAACAAATTTTTGAATGAATGAATTTCCACTCGAATTTTTCATTTTTACATTTCACATTTTTGAATTTTCACATTTGGCATTTTTGAAACTAGATATTTTTGTCTCTGAATTGGGCAAATTTTTCAAATTTTGAAATGTGATGTTTCAGATTTACAATTTTCCAATGATAATTCCTAATTCTATTTCAGAATTGGTATTCAATTTTCTAATAACATTTTACAGTTTCTCTATGCAATATTTTGGTCTCCAAGTTTGCAGGTGTTTAAAATTTTCAAAACTTGTAATTTTTCTTTCACAACATTAAAATAATTAAAATAATCTAAATATTTGTTGATTAATCAACTTCCATATTCCAATTTTCGAACTATACTTTACAATTTGGTATACCGACGTTTTTGTCTTCAAATTTTCTCAAATTTCAAAATCAGAAGTCAATTTGTCCAAGCTAACTGAAGATACAATCACAGGGTCTAAAAAATACAAAAATACAAAAAAAAACAAATTCACAATCTCCCATGTAAAAAAATGTGTACATAAGACAATCCACTACAGGGTCTAAAAAAAAAAAAAAAAAAAAAAAAATCACAAACTCCCATATACAAAAATGTGTACATAAGACAATCCAACATTTTAAAATACATGATGCGCACTGTACAATAATTGGCAAATTGCTATATTTTTCAATATAATAGAAAATAAACGATTCAAAAATAAGACCATTTAAGGATCAAAAATTTTTCAAACTCAGGAACATGACAGTTGTGAAAAATTAATTAAAAAAAAAAAACAATTTAAAAATCTTCCAAATCGGAAAATGCCCTATCTCATAATTTCCACAGCATTCCAAAATGCTCCCTCTACTGTCATAACTCTTAGACACTCCAAAATGATAGACAATTTCATGGGAAAACATTCCCTGACTCTCAGATAACACAATCTCTCCTCCATAACAAAAAACGCCTTAAAAGCAATCAACAAAAAACAAACAAATAAAAAAACCAACCTGCAAGGGGTTGAAGGGAAATGAAAAACAGGAATCACAATGGATGCCAGAATTAGGTCATAACAGGTATACGTCCCCGCGCACGAACAGGTGAAGTGAACGAAAACCGCGTGGATCAATAAACAAACCAAACCCCGCAAAACCCCCACATTCCCCGCAAAATTATCCCATAAAAATTTCCTCTTCCAACTAAGCGTCTCTTTTAGCGAATCGGCAGAAACAAAAAAAAAAAGGATCTCAGGCTTTTTCAGTTCAATGAAAGCCGCATTTTTGGGAGGGAAAACGAACCGGCGTCACGGCCAAAATCAGGGCCATGTCGAAAAAAGTCGAGTCAAAGGAAATACACTCGCAGGAATTCAGGAGATATACGGCAAAACACGGCACGAGTCGGGAATCTTACTCGGGATCGCCATTTTTACTGCTCGGAGAGATCCGCCCGTCATTGCTGAAGGCGTTTCCCTTAGGCGCGATTTTTCACAGAAACTCGGAGGAAAAAAATATCGGTTTTTCGGAGCACTCACCGTGTATTCCTTTGCTCTTCGGCTAGGTCCAAATCGGGTAGAACTTCACGTTCACGAGAAACCACCGCGAACCACCATTAAAAAAAACACACACTCATTCGTTCACCGGCGCCCCGCAAACTGGAACTGGTTGACTGGCTTTTTTTAAAGACGAAAACACGCCGCCACTGCGCCGCTGCAAGATAAAGAGTGCGACTGCACAGTAAAGAGCGACAAGGACGGTTTGGATTCTAGTTTTTTGATTGGTCGATTTCGTTAGATCTCGGGATTTGATTGGAAGTTCACCGAGGAGTGAGGGTTTGATTTGAATAAGGGTCGTTCCGTGTGAAATTGAACGCGCTTTTACCAGACCCGTAGGCAAAAATTTTACTTGAGGAGCGAAATTAACAATCATGTTCGTTTATCAAAGTCAAATGTTGATTACCGCAGATTTTCTGGGATGGGTTTTTTTCATTACTAAGGAATTTCGTAATTTTTACGCAGGAAACTAATTATCTACTAATTATTAGCAAAAAATACGCCAATCTCTCGATTTAGTCACATGATCCGTAATTCAGACATTTGATTTACTAGTGGCGAGAGGGGATCCGACCACCGCGCCCAGCAAGAACAATGTTTTTGGAATTGCTAGTACGTAACAGCTAAAAAATGTCAATTATGAAATTTGGGGGCAAGATGGCGGACACTGTGGTGGTATGGTGGGGTGAAGGCAGAAGAGGAGAAGGTGCCTAAATCACTAAATCAAGCAGTTCCTAAATCGAATGTGACTAAATCGAGAGATGGGTGTAAAATAATCTGAAAATCAATTAAAATAACTAATAAATCAGAATCGAAGATGAATAATTGTCTCACTAAAGTGTCGTTGATGGATAATAATAGAATTACAACCTAGGGAGATGCAAAAAAATGTTACATACCTGATTTTCCGCACAATGACATCACCGGCTCATTCAATGTACATATTTGCTCACATGCCTTAATGATCTCGCAGCAATAACTGTTCGCATGATTAAAAGTTTTATAGGAATGAATGTTCATTTTTTGGTCAAACTATTCAAGTTTTTCTATACGAGATATCAATTATTAATAAAGTTTTTTAATTCCCATAAAAATACAATAACTTATCATAATTCTACATAAAAAGTCCATATAAAATTTGAAACATATAAATTATAAGAAACATCTAAAAAACAGTTCACTTCTCCAAATCAGGTTTTGCGGACTTGACAGGAATAATGGACGATATCGCCATTTGGGTATCTCGCGAAAGCACTGAAAATTACAAGAAAAAATAGAATAATTAACACACCAACAATTTAAAAAAGTGGGAAATTCTCGGTGCACTTGCCTTTGGTTTCCAAAACGTTTTTTGCACACTGGGCAAATATTGAACTCAGTCATGAGCACGCTCTGAGATTCGTAATGCATTCTTTGCTCTTGAACTTGAAGATGCTCGGCTTGTAAAAGACCCTTGAGTACCTGGATTCTTCGTCTCTCGTTGATATTATTTTGTAAACTGGTTTCAAGAAAATCTCGTATGCAGCTGATTTTTATATTATCTGGCAAAATTTCTAGTGCTTTCAGAGGATTGATTTTATTGGCGTGTTCTTTCAGAAGTAACAACGCCGTATCTAGGTCCGGTTGAGAGGTTCTCTCCAGTTCTTCGCTGCATCCCGCTAAAAAAATTAGAAAAAGACATGTTAAAACTCTATGAAAAATTAATTTTTACAGTTTGCGAACTTTTCAAGTTGCGCTTACAATTTGTAATACAAACCAAATGCTAAAAAAACATCGATAAACAATGCAAAAATAATCACCAGCTATTGCCAGATCCGCTACTCCCTCACTGTTCGGTTTCAACAATTGCTGAATCAACAGCACATAAACTTCATCTTCTTCGCTACTTTTGCTCCGTTCACTCTCTTTTTTGTCTGAAAATAAAAGTTCCATTCAATAAATAAATAACTTCTATGCAAAACGAGACGCGCGTTATATTTTACGCTTACTTTGAAATCTCTCGTAAACATTATTGCAATATTCGATAGCCTTGTTAATATCCTTCACCAGATTTATATAAATCGAAATTGCTTGCTGATGTCGACCAAGTCTGCCCAGAATGATCGCTCTTTCCTCGAACAGAGTATCGAAAGGAAAATCTCGGAGCACAGTTTCCGGCGTGTAATGGGCCGACTTTTCCAAAAAGTGCTGTAACTTCTTTTTTATGTGCCCAACATTTTCCTTTTCAGCTGGCGTTGCGCTGGAACTCGTCGCTGACAAATATTTTTCCTTGTATTGGTGAACCAAAACGTTGTGGAATAAAGGATTCGTGTCTTCCCAAACGTGCACCACATGCTCTAAATATGTAATCACCAGATCTTTGTGACATCGCAATAAGTAGTCCAAAATTTTGGGTCTTGGCAAGTATTCAACCTCCTACAAAAGATTATGAATCATTTTACAATAAAAGTTAAGAATTCTAAAAAAATTCCAAAAAATTTCCTTCGTCTCCCTTGGTACAATGAGTTTGTTTTTAGACATTTCACCTGAACGTCTTCCATAAAAATTCTAAGACCCTCCATGGGATCCTGGTCCAAAACCCAACCAGCGAATTTCAGAATCAAGTCCATGTGATCTTTTCCGAGATGCTGCAAGTACTGTATGGTGCGCTCGGTGCCTTTGAGGTTGGAGTCGCTCTCTTTAGCTTGCTTTTCAAGTAGTTCAAGTGCCTTTTTGTGCTGGCCCTTTGTTTGGTAGAGGATTATAAGTTCCGGGTACTTTTGGTATTTCAAGAGGGTCTTTTCTGACTCGGCGAGGTGACAATGGTTCAGTCTCAGCAACGGTGCTACCAAAGCGTCGTTCGTCTGGAAAAAAAATTTTTTCTTCAATATTTCACATTTTGAGTTTAAGTTGAACTAAAGTGACAGCGCATTAAATCGCTGAAATTTCGATCTGATATGAACTTTTCGCATTTTTGTTTTTATTAATGTGTTGTCAACCCCACTGAGTGCGAAAATTATATTTTCCTTATCGATCGATTTTCCATATTTAGTGATAAGTTTGAAAAATGCAAACCTGTAAATAACATTTGAGCAAAGTCGTATCAATTATTTTCAACAATTGCTCAGTCACGGCTGCCGTGTTTTTACCTCTCTGATTCTGACCTTCCTTATCTTTGGACTGACTGTCACCCAGAATTTTGTGCCTTACTTCCGTTAGAAATCCTATAAGAGCAAGCAATCCGTTTTCTAAGTCTCGATCCTGGAGCTTTGGCAAATCTGTCACGGTTTCTGCTGCGTTTGTTTTCTCAGATTGCGATATCAAGTCTGGGAAAAGTCTGATCACTTCATATGGATCAGTACCGAGTTTTGAAAATTGATCCATTGCTTCTTTGAAACGTTTGTTGTTGAAGAGGTGCTGGGCGTAGAGAGTTTGAATTTTGTGAGTTTTTTTCGATTTTTCCTCTTCAGTCAGTTCGGACAAATTCTGCAAAAAACTAATTTGTTCAGGAGACTAAAAAAACTTGGGAAAATCCAAAAGTTTTGCAATCGTTTTAATTGTCTAATCTTCTGAATTTTTTTTGTGAACGTAAATTTTTTGAACATTTCGAAATCCGTCGTAATTCTGAAAATGTTACAAAAAACAAAACTTGTGGAGTGGACGAACTGAGCAAAAATCGTGCGAATTGTAAGTCGTCAGGGGAAAAAGTATCTTCAATTACAAGTTTAAATGGAAAAACTTGAAAAACAATGAGCGAATCAAAAAATTTTTATGTTTACCGCAAGTTTCAAAGCGAGTTGGAACTGATTTTGATCGAGTAGCGTGCGAATTTGTTGGGTGAGATCGACAGCTCGGATACACCAGATTTGACTCGCCGAAGCCACGTAAATTTTTCCTTGCTTGCAGTGAAATATTAAACGTGCTTTATTTAGTTCTTGAACCTTTTGTATATGTAAACAACCTTCCATTGTATATACTTCTAAAGTGTCATGTACGATCCCCAGTAAGTACGGCTCATCCCAAGCTGCAAAAATTGAAAATTTTTTGTGTAGATATAAAATTAGATTATAAATTTAGACCTTTAAATTCTAGAAAATCCTAAAATAAACATGTAAATTTAAAAATTCGCGCGTTTTTCGAATTTGAATTAGAACAATTGGAGTTCAAAAATGCATACTTACAAAGTATACTTTAAATGTCATAATCTAAAGACCTCCTACGTCAAATTTTAAAAATCAAGTCAACGAATTACACACAATCAGAATGTCTAAAATATAAATCTCAAATATTAAATAACGATCAGAAAATTCAGATCCTAGAACTTATATTCATTTAGAAAGTCTGAAAATTGGGAGCTTCAGAATCTTCATCCAAAATTCGAGAATTCATACATCTGTTCGTATATTTTCACTACTGTTCATTATTTTATTACCAATTGCACTCGGGGAATCAGACCATTTGACTGAATTGTGTTGAATCAGTTCTCCTTCTGTGTCCATGAACACAGATTGTGAATCTTTGCCCAGCGCAAAAGTACCTTCGTATAATTTTGTGATGCTGGGCTCAGGAGATTTTCCAGTTGGAAAAAGGTCTTTCGTTTTTCCATCGAGGTATAAAATAGTGTAAGAAAATCCTCGGAAGCCCAGAACCAGGCTTTCACCACACCTGATACAATGTAAAATTATTATTGTTCTAATTTTTCTGAACAATCATAAATTCTCTTTTTCACTTTGATGTTTTTTATGAACATGGAACAATTTTTTTAATCTCATGATCGAAATCATAATTCAATCATTGTTTCCACCATTTTATTGACAATTACCATGCCAATTCTCGAGGAATGTCAGGAACTGTCAACTCTTCCTTTAAAAAATCTTCGAAAGCTCTGTTTTTCTCCTTCCAATAATAAAGCTGCAATTTGCGCTTTACAGCGACGCAAAGACGAACAACCGTGTTTTTTTCACCAGTCAAACTTTCTGCTCTTTGTATGTTCAATGCGAACAAAGTTGCTCCTTTCGTTTTGCTTAGCTGGCACATTTGGGAAATGCTCGAGGAACTCAAATCATGAATGCATATTATATTGTCTACAATAGAAAAATATACACGCATAATGATTAATAACACATTATTGGAATAAATAGCAATTCTAGTTTGATGTCATGATGTCACTATGATAATAATTCAATAAATTAGATGACTATAAATTATTTTGTTTAAATATACAATGCACTCAAAAAAATAAGTAGCAGAAACATACAAATTTTCCCGTTCTCTGGCAGACAATAATTACCTGTCAAAAGTATTAACAAATTATACTCAGGAACAATGTCAATTTGCGTGATGCGTTTTTTGCTGAAATTCTTACTGTATCGCAACAATTCCAAATTGTTCGTACTTTCGTGCGAATTTGACGGAACATTGTACATTAACAAATGTCCTTCTCTTGTTCCGATTATCAAATTGTCATCTAAAAATAGTGCACGTATAATTATGATCATTACAGTAATGCTAATATACTTTAATTAATTTTGATTAAATTATCAAAATAATGAAAATTGCGTGGTCAAGTCTCACCGTAAGCAGCGATTGATTCGATTTGAACCGTCAATTTTAAAATCGACGACGCCTCGTAAGCTTCGTGCATTTTCGGAGAAGTACTGAAATCCAATTTTTAATGAACAATTCGTCTAAATAGGTAAAAGAAAAACCTTATTTATGAGCTCGACGTTTATCGTGTTTTAACAATGACAAACAATGTTGACAGTTTAAAGTCAGATATATATATATATACATATATATATGTACAGATTATGCAGTAGAGTTTGGCTATCAGGCGCAAATTTTTTATTGGCTAGATCCAAAGCTTGATCTAAAATGGCGGCTCCAATAGGAAGAAGCGATTGTACATACGTGTAGAATGTATGAGCGTGCCGCCGCCATTTTGGGTCAAGCGATCACACGTACACACTAACACATTGCAAATGGCAAGACTCTCTATTGCATACATAAATTTATAGAACCCTAGTCCGAATCATGTATCTCTCTCTCGCTCTTGATGGGGTGAAAATGAAAAAGAAAGAGAAGAAAAAAAGTCAGCTGACTCATGTTGAATGCAAGTGAGCGAACAATAACAACAACCCTCCACGCAAAATTTTTCTGAAATTCGCAACGTCTCGAGTAATTATTCATAACTAAGAAAAAATGCATATGTTAGTTTGATAATTTCCATCATTAAAATTATGTGACATTTGTTTTTTATGTGATTCAATTGTGGAACAAGAAAAAACGGCAAAAATGAAAGAAGCGGAGAAAATTTTGGAAAATCCGAACATAGAAAAAGCGCAAGGCAATGCTTTCGTAAGTAATACAATATTTCATGTGATATTTTTTCCACTGAATTTTGAAAATGCTTTTAATTTTGTCTGAAATTCGCTGTAAGTCTTTATTTATGCAATGTCTGAATTTCAAAGCGACTTAACATCTTTCTTCCTTCTCGACTCAAATTTATATAAATATTATAAATAGAAAATAATCGTTTTTTTTTTTTGTTATTGTTTCCAGGTCTCATTGTCACCCAAAGTGTCGATGGTACCGAAATTGAGAAGCTGGTTAAACCGTCTATTAAAAATAAAAATGACCGATGGACGAGTTTTGACAGGCGTTTTTCTATGCACCGATAAAAAGGCGAACATCATTCTAGGTTCTTGCTCTGAGTATCTATCAGAAGAACACACAGAAGCCAGAATTTTAGGGCTGGTTATGGTTCCAGGTCGTCACATTATTACAATTCATTTAGACTCTTAAAACTTAAATTACCATAAACATTGTTTGTAATTAATCAATAATAAACGGATTTTTCTTGGGCGAAAAAATGTCAATCCTGGTTTTTGTCTGCTTTCCACACGTTTTATTTATAAAATTCCAACATGTTTTCAGGACCGACTCAGCTTTCATTTCCAACGGTTTTTTCTTTGCTTGTCTTGGCTGGAAAATTGGTTTAATTTTTAAACTCGACACCAATTTTGGAGAATTGGATAAAGTTTTTCATTTACTTTTTTTGATACACTGCTCTTGAATATCAGTGTACTCGGCTTCCATTTTTGAGTTTTCCCGTACTTGACACTCTATTTTTTGCAAAGCGTCGTCTATCCTTTGACTCAATGTTTGAGATAAACTATCCATTCCTGATGAGTAACAGACTTCTGAAGTAGCTTCCGTCATTTTATGAACATAGTGCATGTATTGTACTAGTTGCTGTAAATTTACAGGACAAATGATTAATTTATTCTTGATTTTTGACAAATTTTGCTGTTATATTTCATCTTACTGTGACTATTATTTTTCTGTCTTCCATTAATGATCGAATTTGCAGGATTTCTTCCCAATGTTCGTCCCCAACTTCGAACATGAATGATTCTCTCGTGAGGTTTATTAATTTTGCAAGTAGAGCTCTGAAAAATCATCAAAATTTTAATGATATCCATGTATGCCTGATTAATTGACGGATAATCAATTATACACTATATAAATGTTAAAATGAATATCTGAAATGCCTTGAAATACCGATATTCCTTGCTGGCTGTTTCGATGGCTGAGTGAGTAATTGTTATAATTCGTGATACATTGTTTACGCTGTCTATTGTTGACTGCTGCAACAAATAGTCAAAAGACAAGCGTTCTGGTTGCAACTCTGAAAATTTTACTTGTGTTGAGGGTTTTTCAAGTGAGGAACATTTTGCAACTGCAAAAACCACAGAGCACTGCAAAAATGAAATTATGCGGTATATAAAATTTTGGTATGGTCCATTCTTCTAATTCAACTAATTTTTTTTAAAGAAATGTAAAATCTTCGATATTTGAGTATATATTCAATAAATTCAGTATCGTTTCATTTTCGAGAGCATTGATGTTCATTAATAGAACTTACTCTTTTGGTTGTAGTAGACAATCTTGGAAAATATCTCCAAGTCTGACGAAAAGCCATTTCTGGTAAATTAAAATCTGTTAAATATAATCCAAAATCTGAACCAAAATAAACAACAGCAAAAAGTAAACAAACCCCCACAAATTCAGTATCGACTATCGAAAGCGATAAATATCGACGCCATCTGCACACCGTGTTCACAATGTGACAATACGTGCGCGTCAGAGTAAACAAAAAAGTAAATAAAAACGTTGAACCCAGTTGAACCTGACGTTTCGGTGTTACATACTTTCAAAATGTTGAAATCAATGGCAAAATACGATCTATCCATGAAAATAGGACAATACCTTGACAGTCACTCAGTTCTACCGCTCCTGGAATTTTTGTCCGCGTTCGAGGTACACAAATTGCAGTAAAGCATCAGTCAGGCCCTGACTGTCAGGGTGTGATTTTTGAGTATAATCCACCGTTTTTCCACAGCTTTACGATGAAAAAGACTTGCTCGAAGCTAAACTCAAGATTTTGGATAAAACTTACATGGTAGATTATACCATAGATATTTGGCAACAATTGCATCCCGAGGAAGAAATTCCAGTCGTGAGTACTAAATGTTGTATTCATGTTTTGGCATATGTTAATTATGATGACTAAAAAGTAAGTCTCAAAGTCGTATTTGAATTTATTAAAAAAAAACTATTCAAAAAAGATATACAGCCACGCTAATTTTTAATTTCTTACTCCTATTTTCAAATTTTCAGTTTCCAATTTCAAAAGTTGTTTGGCTGAAATTTGCAGATTGTTAAAACTTTACAGAATCTATTCAAATTTTCTTTTTCGAATTTCTTCAAAGGATATTTATAGCACTTGTTATGCGCTTTTAGAAGATTTAAAAGTTTCAAAAACTTTTGTATATGTTAATTTAAAATTTCCAAAGCTCTTAAAACCTTTCAGACATTTCTTAAAATGGAAAACTGATATTTCGCAATTCCTGATCAACAATTTCATTACATCACATTTTTTTACAGGAATACAAAGATCGACGTGCACAGATTGTACAGGACCTGGGGAATTTACAAAGCAATGCCAAAGTCATTACTGAATTACTAAGCGATGTGGAGAAAATGGTTAAAAATACCACCATGCGTGACTCCAAATCCCTTCTCAACTATCTTCATCAAGAGACAAAAGTACATTCAACTGCATATAACTAAAAGTAGAATTCTCAAAAAATTCTGCAACATAACCGACTGTTTTTACAGTTCAAGATGGAAATGATGGAAGATCTCATTAAACTCGCAAAATGGCGTTACGAATGCGGCAATTATTCCGTCGCGTCTTCTTACTTGTATTTTTACATGTTAATCATGTCACCGACTGACAAGGTAAAAATGGAGAATTCACGAATAAGCAGCCACACATTTTACGGGTTATTTTTTATTTTAGCACTACCTGAGCGTTCTGTGGGGAAAATTGGCAGCGGTGACGCTCTTGCAAGATTGGGAAGCGGCGCTGGAAGATGCAACAAAATTGAGGGAATACATCGACAGCAACATCATCGGCAGCTCGGTCCAAATTCTGCAACAAAGAACGTGGCTCATACACTGGAGTTTGTTCATTTTCTTCAATCATTCCAAAGGGCGCGATTTGATCATCGACATGTTCCTTTATCGTCCACAGTAATGACTTGTCACTGTTTGAATGAATTATGCTCCAGAAAATTGTACATAACTCGAGTTTTTGATCATTTTTAGTTACTTGAACGCGATTCAAACAACGTGTCCTCACATTCTGCGTTACTTAACTGCTGCGGTGATTGTAAATCGCTCTCGTCGCTCTGCTCTGAAAGATCTTATTAGAGTCATCCAACAGGTAAAGTATTTTGAATGCAAAGAAAGAATGTACATTTTACATTCTAAAATTCATAATGACTACGATTCTGTTTTCTTTTTCTGAATAGGAATCATACTCGTACAGAGACCCGATAACCGAATTCATCGAACACTTGTACGTCAACTTCGATTTTGACGGCGCTCGTCAAAAATTGCAGGATTGTCAAACTGTTGTCTACACCGATTTCTTCCTGGTTAACCTTCTGACCGAGTTCGTCGAAAACGCAAGGTTGATGATTTTTGAAACCTTCTGCAGGATTCACCAGTGCATCAGCATCACGTAATTTGTTTACTTTCTTACCTCGCACTGAAAATTTGTTATCAATCATTTACTATATTATGTTGGATTTTCAGCATGTTGGCCGAAAAACTGAACATGAATGTAGAAAGTGCGGAATGCTGGATCGTGAACTTGATCCGCACAGCTAGATTGGACGCGAAAATAGACAGCAAACTTGGGCACGTCGTGATGGGTGGTCAACCAGCTTCTCCATACCAGCAATTGATTGAGAAAATTGAAACTCTCAGTGTGAAAAGTGAAGCTCTCGAAAACTTGATTGAAAAAAAGATTAAGGTCAAGAGCCACGATTCGTCAAGCATAGTTTGGAACTGAAGGTATGTTCTCAAATACTCCTTAATGAAATGTATGAACAGCATTACATTTTTGTTTGATGTTTTAGGTTTGATGTGAAAGTGTGGACTTGCCATGGTGACGATCATCTCATAACATAATTTTTTCATTATTGAATTTCCAAATAAAAAACGTTATTTCGTACATGGAAATTAATTCACGTAGAATTGTATTATATCTGCATGTTAGGTTATTATGATGTAAAAAATATAAATAATTAGTTTTTTCACGAGTTCATTTCAATCAATCCAAGGTACGCAAATTTTTCATTATAAAATTTTATTCTCTCGAAATTTGCACATAATAAAATAATTACAGGGAAAAAAAAACTTACGATATTTGTACTCGCATTATAAAAAAGACTGTTTCATCACACTTTCAACATTTGGTATGTCCTGTCCAAACTAAATGTTCTTCGTAAACCAAAACTCTCAACAATCATCATAAACATATATACTTTCCTGTGATTCACGCGTCGAAGTCACAAGTTTCGTTATCATTACAAAAATCCGAAGCGTCGGAGGTCAAGTTGCATCCAGTGCAAGCTTGACGAACGTAACAATAATCGATCACACTGCGCCAGCAATGGTCATATGAGAGCAACGAGGGATTGCCTATGATGATCAGCAAGGCACGAGCTCGAGTGATGGCAACATTCAATCTCTCTGGCGAGGCCACGAAACCCAATGCGTGCTTTACATCCTGGCTGATAAGGCCCTTCGATGACCTTACTGTAGAAACAATGATGATTTTTCTTTCTTGTCCTTGGAACTCTTCGACACTTGAAACTTTTGGCATGTCGGTCTCAAGATCCGCCAGTAAATCTCGGATTTGGCTCACCTGGAAATAATCAAGTGCCAAAATTGTGTTATTTTTACTGTTTTTGTGGATTTCACTTTCCGAAATCCAGAAAATAAAAACGGAATGCCGAAAATGTTGAAAATTAAGATTACTTGTTTGCGATAGGGTGTAATGATGCCGATGTCATTAGGAGACACACCTTTTTCGATGAGTTTCAAAAAATATAAGTACACCTGAGTGGCTTCTTCTTGATTGTACCAACTTGGGCTTTCTGTGTCTTGGAAATTTTCACCAATCACACCATGGAACACTACGGATGGGGGGGAATTCTCTCTTTGTGGCAATATTTCTTCCAAACTGTTCAGGAACTTGGCTTCGTTGCTGTTTTCTTCCGATACCTAAAAAATTCAATGAAATTAATTTTTGTATTTCCAAAACACCCAAAGCATTATTTATAATAAATTGTTCAAAAATATGAAACACCATAAAATATCTCCATCAAGATTGCTATAATTTTACTCACCTGAGGCAAAAGTTCAGAATCGTAGAACAATGCATTAGGCAGGCCTAAAATTTCCGGCAAACTTCTGTAATTCATCAACAATTTCGTGACAAGCCTGGGATCGTAACCACCAGTATTAGGAAAACCTGTTGGATCTTTTTGGTACGGGAACTGTTGAAGAAGTCGGAGCAGGAAACTCTCGCCCAATCCAAAATACATGGCCAATTTGCTCATGACCATGGGGCCGAGCTGCATTGGGTCTCCAGCGAGGATGACTTGGCCAGAATTGGAGTGGACGAAAGTCAAGGGTACCATGATCTCGGGCTCCGTAGCTTGACCGGCTTCGTCCACGACGACGTGGGTAAAATGGCCCCTTGGAAATCCCATGTTGTACAATAGGCCCAAAGTTGAGCAGGTGCCGATGGTTATGCGATGACGGCCCAAAACTTTCGAAGTAAGACTCCTTTTATTCGTGTGTTCTGTATATTGATTGTCACGTTTGTTGACGTTGACGCTTCGCAAGTTTCCGACAGCACAATAAGGAAGCAGTTTTTCCGAGATGTCACCATCCTCGAAGTAGTTAAACGACACTAAACGCACCTAAAAAAATGTAAACTATCAATATTTATAAATATTCCAAAAAGCGTACTACAGCTGGATCTCGATGGAGCGCTCAGACGGGTAGAAACACCATCAGGTAGAAACCTCGAGGGACCCAAACCCAAAAACGACAAAGCATTAATGACTTTCCAGGCTTCTGGAATTCGCTCCCTGCTGTGAAATTCGTAGCCTTATCACTACCGAGATCTCCATGGTTGATTAGAGAGCGCTCGATCGAATTACGCTCGATCGAGATCCAGCTGTACTTTTAAAATTCGTACCAAATCTCCAGGTTTGAGCAAATTACTGTCGAGCAGCCTTTCAGCGATGAGATTGGCGGAACTGTTGGCCGGGGTCGCGATGAGAATTCTGCTGTGCGGGATGACCGAAAAAATCTGCAGCACAGCTTCGCAAAGAGTTATCGTTTTCCCTGTTCCCGGAGGACCAAAAATAACGTACGGCAAAGGTCTCGCAATCCCCGTCAAAATATTCTTCACAGCAGCTTTTTGGTACATGTTCAGTCTTTTGTTAAACCACTCCAATTTTCGCGTTTTCAAGAATTTCGTGCATCTTTCCGAAATTCCATTCTGACCATTCGAAATCTCTTTCTCTTCGTTAGTGGATTCGAAAGTATCGTGGCCGTTCGTTTTGGAGTTTTCGTCCAATTCTCGTAAAATGTACTGCGGCTCATTTTCGTAGACTCTTTTGGGAAACAGGAAGTCTTGACCAAGAAAACTGACTGCGTGATTCACAGCTTGGTGACAACGCTGGATCACTGTTGACGACGCCTTGAAAGTCACGCGACAGTCATCGCCTGTGTAACTTTCGAAAAATTTCTGATTGAACTTTAAAAAGATTTCGTTGTGCCTGATTTTGTGAATGTATCCTTCATACTTCCATCCACCTGCAAAATCAACAGAATTTAGTTTATTTCAAATTCAATCCAAGTTTAACACAAGATGACTTACTTTCGTCGAACTTGAGCGTAACAATAGCCTTGTCCCCACGAATGAGCGACGGTCGTTTTTCGGCCAATCCCGGAACCTCCATCGTCAAAAACTCGCCACACTTTCTCAAGCAAACGCTCTCCATGTCATAGCGTTGCAAGTTCACAACGTTTTCGATTTCCTCCAAGTAAAGCAAAGCGTGGAACTTTTTTTGGTAATTCTGGAACGTCAAATGGTCTTCGAGAAACGGGAACGCGTCCCTCAGTCTGACTTCTCGCTCAGTTTGGTATTTTTGCTCGTTCAGCAGAGACAGCACAGTGTCCCAGTATTCTTTAGGAATGCGAAAAATGGCACTTCTCACGGCAAAAGCTGCAGCTCTGATTGGCTTGATCCCCGGGACGTAAGTTTCCTCGTTGTGCTCGTCGTGACGTGCGACAAATTTGGCTGCCTCTTTCTTCTTCTCCGACCGATCTTGAATAATTCTGGAATGGTTCTTCGCCTTGACTGTGATTTGGAAAATGCGAGCCATTTTGAAGTGCTGGAAGCAGAACTCGAATATTTCTTCAGAGGTTCCGACGAATTTCGCGGTGCACTTGAATTCGTAGACAGCGGAATCCATCGGTCCAAGAATTATTGGTTCGTCCATTTTTGGGCTCATCAGGGTCAGCTGAGACTGCAATCTATTGGATCTTAAATAGGACTTGTTGAGCATTTCCACCATGCTTCCCACATTTTTCACCGTGACGTTCAAGGTTTTTTCTTGGTTCACGTCCAGAGTGATTTCTGTGTTTTTACTGATGACGATTCCGTTTTTGTCTTCCAGCAGGTTTTTTATGTCAGCAGGAAGTTGCAGTCCGGTCAGGGTGACTCCGTTGTGCGATTCTCTATCGTTTTTCTGTGAATACATTGGATATTAACCACCATTAATCGACTGATTTACTCTTTTGAGTGTGTATAGTAAAATTATTAAAAATTAAAAGAAATATCTAAAATAAAACGTTTAAAAAAAATTTTTTTTTCATCACTGGGTTCTTATTACAAAGAAAAATCTATGTTTTTCGATATTCCCAGTCAGTTTTGTTCTTAATTGACAATTAAAATGGTTTTTGCGAGAAAAAAATCCACCGAGCCGGGAATCGAACTCAGGACCTCCCAATTTCATGTTGGGTGCTCTAACCAACTGAGCTACTTCAGATTGATATTATTCACTCGCAGAAAACATTTCACTTCAAGTTTCTAAAATTAAATATCTAAAATTAAAATTAAATATCTAAAATTAAAATTAAGTTTCTAAAATTAAATATCTAAAACTTTCATCATTATTAAATATCTAAATTTAAAATTAAGTTTCTAAAATTAAATATCTAAAACTTTCATCATTGAAATTTTTTCCGACTGTCAACTTTTTATAATCTAATGTTCAATTCTCCTGATGTTCAGAATCTTGAAAATTCCAATGACATTGCGCCCATTAAAAATGTTTACCTCATCCAGAGGAACCAGGTCCAAGCACCTCCACTTGAACCACCCCTGGTTACTTTCAATGGCATCGCAAGCGACCACGTCCCTGACACAAGGAATATAACCCGTGGAAAACGCCCCTTTGGTGAACACGAATTGATTGTCGATGTGTCCGACTTTCGTTTTGGGATCATAGCCCGTGATCTTGCCTGTGTGCATCTGCGTCCTCAAAGGGCCGACAGACTTGATCTGCAAAACCTCGCCGCACATGTCGTCGATTGTGTCGTCCACAGAAACGTACGACGTGGCTACCAGCCAATCCCCGACCAAAGGAATGAACTTGGACTCGACTTCGTTGAGGTCGAACCAGAACTCCTCTGACTCGACGCCGATGCAGACTTTTCGCCCTTCGCGTTTCACGACTTCCCCAATGAACTTCTTCACCATCAGCTTGCTCATTGCCAGAGGGTTGTTTTCTTCTTCGTAAAATCGTTCTCGGAGCCTGTTTTCCCGGCCTTCTTCGTCCTCGTCCCACTCATCCTCGAAAACAGATGTGACACTGAGAACTTTAATCTCTTTGTCCTTGTCTAGCTGGAATGCCATGTAATTGACTCTTCTGTTGAGGATGTTGTCCTGGGTGACTTTCATGTTGAGCTTTTCGCAGGAGTATTTGTTGTCGATGATGATGAATTTATCGGCGACATGGGTGACGACGCCGGTTTTGTAAAAACATCCTTCTTCGAAAGTTTCGGGTTGGTGCGCATTTTCTTGCACTTCCTCTTCCAGCAATGACGATTGCTTTAATTTTTGTGTGATCCCCTCAAGCGTTGTTATTTCTAATTCTTTTTTTTCTTTGGGTGAACAGTAAACGACTAAATTTCTGACGGTTTGGAATAATGAGAGCATGGTGGTGGTTTAGTTGTTTCTGTTGTTGTGGGTCAATTACCTAGAATGAAACAAAATTCAAAGCGGTCAGTAAAATTTGGGTAGCGTTTACTTGGTATTAATCTGGAAAATTAGGAATTATAGCAGAGGTCGAAGAATATATTTTTTGTTCCATTGGTTTTTGACTGAATTTTAAATTTACGGATCCTTATTTTTTTTATAAATAATTGCAACGGGCAATATAACTTAATAAAGTGACGAAGTCATCATATTAAAAGTTGTAAATTTCAGATATCGACGAATTTTTTTCCATGGGATATGACAGTTAAAATCAAGAAAAATCGAATTTCAAAATTTAAAAACTCAAGAATGTGAATATTTGGTATGAAAGATGGACGTGTTAAAAAATTTGATGTAAAAAGGAAATTCTAAATGGTAATTTATGATTCAGAAAGTTATTTCATTAATTTAAGGTGAAGATACAAGTTGCCATTTTTTGAATTTTTTCATAACAAATGGAAAACATGAAGATTAATGTCTTTGTTGCAAAGTTTGTCTTTTTTCATAAGGTTCTTTTCTTCACGACACGTGACAATTGTTTAATCTCGAAAAATCAAGAGCACTCAACAGAAGAAAAATAATGCAACCTCACTGGTCAATGGGTTGGTACATCCATTCGGTGGACTTCAAATAATCCAATTCCTTGCGCAAATCCAGCACTCTTTTTAAATGAAGATCCCGAGCCAAACGTTTTTTTTGCTTTTGTACCTGCAGCTCCGATTTCATGTGAAGCAGAATTTTCGACGTTTGGGCAACGCATAAACTTGATTCCGAATCTTGCGCTTCCGGCGATTTTTGTCTCAAATTTGTTGTCGTCGACAGTATCGCTGGGTTCATTTCTTCAATCACTCGGGTCGGGTTTTTCGAATGCGTAAATTACAATGAACACAATTATCTTCAGCGAAGTTGAGCAACAAAGTTGAACAAAGCCAAACAAAGCAACCCCAAACAACCCCAAAGGCCCAAAACCACCCCAACGCCCCCCCATCGAGCAATCGAGATAGATCGAATCTAATCGACTAGCTTGTTATTGTTGTCATCAGTTGTCATCTTTTGACAGTTTGTTGATTTCGTTGAAAAAAAATAGTTTAAAAATGCGGAAAAGGCTAGAATATCAGGATAAATTAATCCTGGCGCCGATGGTGAGGATAGGAACGTTACCTATGCGCCTTCTGGCCCTAGATTACGGCGCCGACATTGTCTACTCGGAAGAAATTATTGATTGGAAATTGTTGCGGTCGACGCGCCGAGTTAATGGTTAGTGATTATACATACTTACACTTTTTTGCTAAAAAATCATTCAATAAATCATCTATTAATGAAATCGTTCATGAATTTTGTTCGGAGATTGATCATTCTACAAAAGTTACATGATAAACATGACCCTACATCTTGAACTGTAATTCACATCTTTGCAAGTTTTCAAGTTGCGAACACTACAATCGAAATTTCAATTTATAATGAAAAATTTCGAAAATTCATTGTTAAAAAATATATATCTTGAAAAATTTTCAACTTGTTATATTTTTAACTACTTGTTTTAACTATGTTAGAAACAAAAATATTTATAAATATTTTACAAGTATGTAAAAGTATATTTGTTTTCAATTGTTATTTACCCATCTAGGAAGTCAAAATCTAAATATTCTGTATTTTCAGATGTTTTGGGCACTGTCGATTTTATTGACAAAAGTGACGGCACCGTAATATTCCGCACTTGCTCCCGAGAAAAAGACCATGTCGTTCTGCAAATTGGAACAAGTGACGCGGCACGTGCAGTCAAGGTCGCCAAAATGCTGGAGTCCGACATTGCTGGAATCGACGTCAATATGGGTTGTCCAAAAACTTTCTCCGTAGTTGGAGGAATGGGAGCTGCTCTTTTGCAAAAACCAGAAAAAGCTAAAGAAATTCTCAAAAACCTGGTCTCCGCGGCAAACATTCCCGTCACCTGCAAAATTCGAGTTCTTTCCAATGTTGAAGAAACTATAAAACTATGCGAAGAACTTGCCTCGACTGGTATTTCAGCCATCGCTGTTCATGGGAGAACCGTGAATGAACGACCTCAGCACGTGAATCGCAATCATTTTTTGCGAGAAATTGCAAGTCGTTTAAAAATTCCTGTAATTGCAAATGGAGGGTCCAGAGAGATCGAGAAATACAAAGATATTTTAAGGTTGGGTGTTAAGATTGTTTCATTATATTCTGAGAGTCTTCACGAAATTATCAAATTTTAAAATGGTGCAATTTTCTGACATTTGAAATGTTTTGCTTTTTCTGATCTGAAAAATGTAGCGAGTTGAAAATTTTATACAAAAGTTGATAGTAAAATATCTGTGACAGCCCCATTTTTGTATCCAATATTTTGTTACAAAGTATTGGTTTTTTTTAGGTTCAAAGAGGACACCGGATGTTTCAGCGTGATGTTAGCGCGAGCTGCTGAATGGAATTGTTCGATTTTTCGAAAAGAAGGAGTCTTGCCGATAGACGAAGTTATTAAAGCGTACCTGAAATATGCTGTCGATTACGACAATTCACCCTCGAACACTAAATATTGCGTTCAAAATATTTTGAGGGAGATACAGGATTCGCCTCTTGGGAAGCGATTTTTAGAAGCACAGACTTTAGAAAAAATATGGCAAGTTTCTTTTGTTTGTACGAAACTTGAGACAAGTGAAAAAAATTCGACTGCAAATAATATATAAAAATATAGAAATCTTAGAAAAAGCATAACTCGATTTTATTTTGAAAATGTGTAAGGATTATTGAAAAACGAATGCTCTGGAAAAATAGCGGAACTTTCGAGCTCTGTGAAAAGTAGAGCCTGCTTCTTGAAAATTATTAGAATTTTCGTAAAAGTTTCTATAATTCTATAAAATCCAACAGAATTTTAAAACGGTGTAGATTTGTGTTGTCATAATGATTAAATATTTTATAGTCCTACTTTTTTTGGCAATTTTAGTGAGGTTTGGGACATGGACGAATATTGCAAAAACACTCTGAAACAGTACAAGGAAAATGGTCATCAAGGAAGATTCCAAGTTGAGCCAGAAATTTCGAACGACGATAAATTGTCGAGATGCAAGAGAAAGTTGGACGAGGAAGATGTGTCTGTTCTAAAATGCGCTTTTATACGCAAAAACTACAGTTTAAATGAGGTGCTCCCAAAAACGCAACTCTTGAATTGGACTCAAGAACGTCGACAAAAAAAGCCAGTTTACGAGACTGTGCAAGAGTACAAACTTTTTCGATCTGTCGTTACCGTCAATGGCAAAAAATATGGCTCGTCTTACTGGTAAATGCATGTTTTTTTGCTTCTCCTTATTTTATATTTTTCGACTTTTTGGGTTCATTATTTTAATTTTATGGTTTTTTGTTTCAGGGAAAAAAACAAGAAATGGGCAGAACAAGGCACGGCTTTGGTATGCCTTTGTCTTTTAGGCGTTGTAGATGTCGAGTATTTGGAGAAAAACGGAAATATCGTGTAACGAAAAATGACAAGGTGTGTATATATTTTTAATAAATATTTGCAACGAAGAAATGTTGGTCTTACGAAAAGCTTATTAAACTTCGTGTGGGTTTTGGGCGATTTTATTGATTATTTAGAAGATTCGCGAATCTTGAATTTTTTAACTGATATGTTCTAATTGACAAATTTGCGTTTCAAAATGTAGATCTTGAGAGCAGTAAAATGTTACGATTCTGAATTTGAATGAATATTTTTGAAATCTAAAATTCAATATTTTTTTAATCTGATATTTTAATTAATAATTAAGAAATAAATTAAAAATTGAAATCTTGATTTTTTATTAATTTAATATTTAAAAAATTTTTAATTTTCATCTTTAGTAACAAATTTCGAAATGTGTAGAACCTTGATTCGAAGAAATTTATAAATTCAAAAATCCAACTACACAAATTTTTAAATTCGAAATTGTGTGAATTGACGAACAGACATTTTGAACTGCCGAAGTCGAGAATTTTCATGAATCCAAAATCTGATTCAGAATATTCAACAATTTCGCAATTTTTATAGTGAAATTTTTTATCTGGAATATTCCAAAATTTGGTGGCTTTTAAAATCAAACTTGAGAAACTGAAAAATTCAAATTTGAACTTTTCAGACTTGAAAAAAAATAAATTCGAACATTCGAAACATTGAATTTTCAAAATTTTAATAATTTCAGTTTAAAATTTTTGAATATCAATTACAAAAATTCAAGGGTTTGAAAATACGTTTTCCAACATTTTCAAAACCCCTCGGAATTTTTGCAAATTCAACATTTCGTTATTTCGAAGTATTCTCCAAAATGTCGAAATGTTCTGTAAAATGAATTCTTTGGAGTTCTGGATCAATTTGATAAGTGAAAATTCTTTAATTTTATGATAGTTGATTATTATTTAATTTCTAAATACGTGCAATCAGCAAAGTGTAGAAAAACAATGTTTTCTGGATATGGAAATTTTTATTTCTGTGTCGAATCACGTAAATTATTCTGTTTATAAAAAAGTTGTGTTGCAACTTCCGGAAGTACCCTTATATGTACTTTCCTCTTTTGAGACACCAAAATAAAAGATTTCGAAAGTGATTCAAGCCCGCGAAGGTCGAGATTTCGCGATGGCCTTCGTTGCGGCCCACCACTTTTTCATCGGACCATAGAAAGAAAAAGCACGAAATTTTTGCCCCTTTTAAATCCATGGGGGAAAAAAATATGTCGCTGATCAAGATGTCATAATTTGAAATAATCAAATATCTCCAGAATCCACAAAATAATCGAACAATGCTTAGAAACCTACTAAAAGTTCTCTGGTTCTCACAGAAACCACAGAGTTAAGAATTCATGATTCTTTTTCGGAATAACAATAAATTGTTCATATTTTCGTTCGAAAATTGCATCTCCTTGAAACCCAAACTTCGTAATTCCTCGATGTTGAAATCTCGAAATTCGAATACGTAAACACGTGCCAAACGTGAGTTAATCCGCGGCAAAAAACGAACAAGAACCGATTAGGAATCGCTGAATCTTAATTGACCTTGCGCATAATTAAAGTAAAAACAGCGAAGCGCTATTATTTACGTGGTCATGTTCTGTTGTCATAGAATGCAAATAACTCGATAGCAAGATTCGTAATTGATACTTCCATATATGTATGTACGGGGCGTGCAAGTTTTATCGATTTTCTGCCCTCCTCGGGGTGACGTCATGTGATACCAGTTCACCTACGCGGAGAGAAACAGATCAGAAACTCGACAAGTTCGCCGCGACACAATGACGATGAAAAAGTGGTCCAAAGCGAGATGTCATCCGTGACCGTGTTTCTCGTAACGCGGCGACAACTGTTTCGAGTCGTTTTACGATTCAAAGTAGATCGCGCGCCAAAATAATTGACCTGCCAACATTCGGCGGAATGTTCGCGAAATTTGGAGTTGACTCAACGAAAATCAGTAATTTGACTGCAAATTGGAACTGGACATGTACATTTAAGAGAATTTTTTATGCGAAGTTGTGAAAACTTGATAGAGATCGAATTCGAAGATTTTTGAGTATTTTCCTAGCCAGCTGGGAGCGACGAGATTTCGACGACAAAACGTCTCCAAAAGGCGACGTTTTAGTCACTTTGTAAAATAATAAAAAAATTAATTTCAGAGCGTTTTTCGAACAAAATAAATTGAATTTTCATTCAGAAAAAACTTAATATGCAGATGGATCTCGATCGAGTGCTCGTCTCTGGGGTCTTTAGTAAACATTACGCTCGATCGAGAGAGCGATACTACGGGTAGAAACACCATCAGGTAGAAACCTCGAGGGACCCAAACCCAAAAACGACAAAGTATTAATGACTTTCCAGGCTTCTGGAATTCGCTCCCTGCTGTGAAGCTCGGAGCCTTATCGCTGCCGAGATCTTCACGGTAAATTAGAGAGCGCTCGATCGAATTACGCTCGATCGAAATCCGGCTGTGCATATATAAAATCTTTTATAAGTGTATTTTTAATCGTTTTTCGTAAAATTTGCAAAATTTGAGTTCCAAAAATTTGAAAATTCTGAGTTTTTCAGAAATTTTTTGAATTCAACGTTTTTTTGGAATTTTAAAATACAGGATTTTCTAAGAAATCTAGAATGTTGGAATTTTTTCGAAAATTTTGAAAATTGTTAGATTTTAGGAACATTCGTGAATTTTGAGTTTTTTTCAATGAAAGAATTTTTAGTTTTTTGGAAATTCGAAAATTTGTAGTTAAACAACAGATTTGAGAATTTTGAGGTTTTTCTGAAAATTTGAATATTTTCGGTTTTTCGAAAATTTTGACATTTAAAGTTTTATGAAAATTTCGGAAAGTGTTAGTTTTTGGAAACAGTCGAAAATTTCGATTTCTTCCTAGGGGCCGTACTTAAATGACGTAATTCGCCCATTTTCGGCCCTCCCCCCCCCTCATCCCTGTGTAATATTTCGTAAGATAACAGCTTGACAGCTTTTGAGCAGAATCAGCAAATTCAAGGACATAATTTCGAAAATTCTCGAATGAACAAATCAAAGCACACGAATTTGAATATTTTGAACTAGGAATATAAAATTAAAGAGTTCGAAAATCAAATTTCACGAGTTGAGAAATTCTAAATGTCAGTTTTGAAAATTTTTAGATTACAGAATTTTCAAATTTCGAGCACATTCTAACATTTATATTTGTATGATCTGATGATGACAGTTTGACAAAAATAATTGTCAACATTTAATATCGCAAATTTAAACCAGGTGCTCGAATTGAAAAGCCATTTTCGGCCAAAAAATCCTAAAAACCGATTTCCCTGAAAAAATCTTAATTTCCATTCTCGTATACCACCAGTGCGTACTATTTCATTCGTGACAATGGCATTGGTCGTTCTCTCGCGTTTTAAATTTATACACCTATGAGAATGCGGAGTGCATTCCTCGGACGTAACCTTTCCGAGTGTCAAGTACGAAAAATACCGAGGGTATTTTTAACGCTTTCCATCGCGTATATGACGCCAGGAAACGACTTTTTTCCTCCATCTCCTTTTCCCATTTTCTCGAATTTTCCGAATCTTCAATTTTCTTCAAAGTTCAAATTTCGCAACATATCGCCACGGAATGACGCGCACGATGGATTTAGAAGTCCCAGCTTCGAAAATTGTTGATTCGGCGTTTCACAGAAAAAAACAAGAGGAAGTTGATCGACTCGAAAGTATCAACAAGCGAGGTTGATGAAATGTAGGATACGTCCTTGCAATCGGTTCGCGAAGACACGCTAATGACATGTGTAATGACGCTGAATGAATGCAGCGCGTCGTCTTTGAGATACTTGGCACGTAGGCGTACACATCGTCTAATTCGATGAGGTGAGACTCACCGAGATGTTGTAAATAAATGAAAAAGCTTCTTTATTTAAGACGTTACTCATCCGCCGGTTCGAATACAATTATACGTTACGCGTAATCTAAATACAGAATTCGTCTCATTTGCGAAAACAGCGCCAAGTCGCGGAAACCGTATTAGGAATCCGCGAAAAAAGATTGCGCACTTCTATTACAATTCGAGGTTTCATCATCGAGGATGATTCTTTCATCGGAGGTTTCGTCATTTGATTGATGAAAAATTGTTATTGATATTGTTGGGAGATATTCTATAGTTTGCAGAAATTTTTTCGATGGTGTACTGAAATTTTCATGCCCTGAATGAATTTTCGAATGCCCTGTTTTCTCAGGGGATCTCCAGAATGTGTATATTTTCCATCATTCAGAAAAAAGTGCATGGTATTATTGAGATCTTCAAGAAAAATTACGTCTTCAGACTCAAAAATCATCATTTCTCCAGTTTTTTTACTTCCCGACGAAAATTGGGGAAAATTCCCTTTAATTCTATCGTCATGAATTATGCTAAAAGACCATTTCAATTCCCCTAGCCAGCTGGGACCGACGAGATTTCGACCCTAAAACGTCTCTAAAAGGCGACGTTTAGGCGACATTTTAATCACTATGTAAAATCATGAAAAAATGAATTTTAGAGCGTTTTTCGACTAAAATTAATTGAATTTTCATTCAGAACAAACTTAATAAGCTTATATTAAAATCTTTGATAATGGTATCTTTTTTTGCTAAATTTGTAAAATTTGAGTTCTAAAAATGTGAAAATTCTGAGTTTCTCAGAAATGTTTTGAATTTCGTAACGTTTTTCGGAATTTGAAAATATCGGATTTTCTAAGAAATTTATAATGTTGGAGTTTTTTCGTAAATTTTTAAAATTGTTAAATTTTAGAAATATTCGTAAATTTTAATTTTTTTTAATGACAAAATTCTAAATTTTCCAGAAATTCGAAAATTTGTAGTTCTACAACAGATTCGCGAATTTCAAGTTTTTCTGAAAATTTGAATATTTAGGGCTTTTCAAAAAATTTGACGTTCACAGTTTTAAGGAAATTTTGAATATTGTTAGTTTTTGGAAACAGTCGAAAATTTAGATTTCTTTTTATTGTGAAAATTTTATGTTTTCCACAAAAATCGAAAAATTTTGAGTCCTCAAAAAAATGAGAATTCGAGTTTCTTAAAAATTTCAAATTTCTCGAAAAGTTTGAAAATCTTCAAGTTTTTCGATATAATTTGTAAAATTTTAGTCCTTTTAAAAATATGAAAATCCTACGTTTTTCGAAAGATTTTAAAACTGTATCTTTTTATTTGAATTTCAAAAGTGTAATTTTTTTCAAACATTCGAAAATTTTGATTTCTCAGAAAATTACAATAATTCTAAAATTTTTGGGAATTCACGGAGTTCGAAATCGTTCGAATATTCTGACTATTTTAAGTTCCTCGAAAAATTCGGATTCGTTTGAGACATTTTTCGTCGCTCAAAAAAGAGAAAACGTCGCCAAAACGTCGCCCTCAATTAGCTAGGGGATCGTCTTAGACAAACGTCCATTTTCCTCCCGACATCGTTTGTTTTCCTATTTTCATTTGTCATCTTCGAAGCCCCTTATCTATCTCCGCAAGCCCTCCTTATCTACGCCGCTGCTTTCGTGACATTGTATTTCCGGCGTCATATTTTCTCGCGCGCTTTTTTTGCATCAGCCCCTTTTGGAAGCCCGACGACGGCCGACGAGCGCCGACATCCCACGAACTTCTCGCCGCTTATTTAAGTAACGACCGGCGCAACGCGCGTCGTTATTTGTAGAAGACGCACGAAGCGCGAAACGCGAAGATTGTTCATCTCCCCGGGACGTGTACCCTTAACGAGTTACCGCGCACGCATATTCCGAATTACGTATTTTTCGTGATTTTTCGTGTGTGAACAGTGACGTTTTTTTCGTGTTTTTCGGAAAATTCAAATAGAAGACAAAAATGGCCGACAGACGCAACATTCCCATCAAGCTAGGGGATTTTTCGGTCATCGACAACGAATTCTCCAACATACGGTATGGCTTTGCAATCGCCCATGTGAATTGATTGTTTTTTGGGGGCAATATTGGGCCTAGACGACATCGTCTATTTTTCGAGGATATTTCTTAAAGAAATATATGGTCGTCTAGGATTGATTTGTTTTTTGGAATTCGGATACGATGTATTCAAACGACATCGTCTATGCGGGAAGGGGGGGGGGGGATGCATAGGAGTGTCTGAGATTAATTCGTTTTTGAAAACAATTTTTGATACATGAATTACTTCCAAGTTATCGTAGAATTATTTTTATGAAGTGTGTTTTCTCATTTATTTGAAAAGAGTCGCGTCTATTTTTATATGGAGTATCTTCTGAAAAATGGATCATCTGAAAAAAATTTCACGATTTCGTTTAGATTTATGAATCATTTCAGCTGGGTTCAAAAAATTCATTATTGTTTTTCAAAATCTTTGGTAAGTTCTTTAATTGTTTAGAGTTACCTGAATTTTTCAAAATGTTTGAACAGTTTTTTGGAATTTTTTTAGAATTAAATGAAAACAATGACGATAGTAAATGTTACGAATACTGAAAAGTTTAATATTTTTAAACATTTATGAGAGATTTTCGAGAATTTAGTAACTTCTTCAGTAAATGAATTTTATGAAAATATCTGAACATTTTAAAAATATCTTGAGAACTTTTGAAAGTTTTCGATGATTTTTCGAGTTTTGTATCGTCTATTTTTCGGTAAATTTCGTCTGTTGAAAAAGGGTACACTTTAAAGAATAGAAGATCTTCTAAAATAAATGACTTATTAAAGACGACTTTCTCACTTTATCGGTACTTTGATTAATCCTCCAATATCTCATATTTTTCGAAAATATCGTTCATCTTCAGGAAGTCTTTTCTGGTACATGCACGGAAGATCTTCTACGGGAATAATTTGCATCCGTCGATATTTTCAATGCTCATTGTTTTCTGACGTACTCGAATTCATCTCGAAAATTGTCTTTCGTTCAGTATCGTCTATTTTTGATACATTATCCTTTCAAATAAATAGTATCGTTTTTTTTTTTTTTTGAAAAGTACTTATCTCGTAAAAAATAAAAGATGACGTGTATGACGATGAAAACATGGTTTTTTAATATCGTCTGTTTTTCCAGAGTTCCTTCTAAAATATATAAGGTCGTTTGGAATAAATTCACTTCTTATTCCAGTGCAAATAGCAGAAAAACAAAAATTTCTTACTACGCCTTTGTCATCCGGCTTAAAAATCGTCAAAAAATACCAGAAATGGGTAAAAAAAAAAGTACAGCAAATCCAGTGGTTGCTTCAATTGTTAAAAATGATTTAAAGTTTCGAAAACGCGTTTTTTCACTTCAACTCGTTACTAGGAAAAAACGACACATCGGATGGGAAAAATGTCTAAACAAATATTGCAGCTAGGCAAATTATGCGTCAAATGACGCAAGAGCGAAGGTCGTGTCGTCATTTGTTTACACGCCAGCTGTATGCGAAGTGGAAAAATGCTTTTTTCGATTATCGTTCAATAGGTCGCAAATAAACAATTTAGGAAATTGTTTTTTTGCGAATTAATAGCCTACCTATGTACGAACATGATCTCGAAATCCCAAATCTCTCCGGCTTATACTTTTTTAGTTATTCAATTGTTAATTACCGGAAAGTGCATTAT
>JAPYZK010000912.1:0-21233 GCA_030522785.1 Platygaster equestris | reverse complement strand
ACATCGTAGTCACATTTTTGCTTTCCAATAAAATTACATTCCGAAGAGTATTGGTTTAGTTCTTTATTGCGTGTGAGTGGAAGTTGGGAACACAACAAATTTATCTCGGGATAACTCGGCATTTATCTCAAAAATAGTCGAATTGTTGCGTGCTGGGGCAACGTCGACCTTCCTTCGTGAAACTTCGTCAAGTACCGCCCTCTCCTGCGCAACACAAACCCGGCCGTTGCAGCCTTTATTATTGTTATTAAACTTTACACTGTCTCAAAACACGCACGTGAAATCCTAGACGTACGAATCTGTGCAGGTAGATTCATTTCTGGATTTTTATCGGTCGGATTACAAATTAGTAAATGGCCTGAGAGCAAAATAAAGGACACAATATATCTCTACCCCCCCCCCCTTCCCCACCGTAGTCATGTCATCAAAAAATGTATGAATTGATATTTTTCAAATTTATTTTAAAAAATTCATCAACTTATTTCAGTGTGCAAATAAAATGTTGCGAACAGATAAATGAAAAAATGGGTGCAGTGTGTGTAAATTTTACGAAAATCCATTTTATTATCGTACGTCCACCTTTCTAGGTTATGTTTATCAGAGTCAGGTAAAAATTCATTATTGTCAATGTTCACCTGAAAAATTACGGAATGTCGTCAGCATTCCTCAGATCTTCTACGATTCAACCGATTTTTTTCCACTCGAAATCTTGTAACTTCATAACTGTATGTCCCCTTCGTCACGAAAAAAACAAATTAATCTCTCTCTCTCCATAACCTCAAATGTTACCCCATTGTTGTGAACATACAGCTATAATTATTCCCAAGTTGACAGAAGCATGAAATATTCATTCTCGTAATCGTAATTATGAGACGTGAAAGAATTTTGTTCTTCGGAGAGTGCACGAGACTAATGGCGATCAGGGAGTTTTATGGTTATTGAGGACCCTTCGACGACATTAATTGCCATAAATAAAACAGGTGGATTCCACATTATTCTTCCTGGTTGGAGTGGAAATGACTTTTCTCGGAGCCGGCGCTTTTGTCGATTTTCCGATCACCGACCTCGACTTTTCGGACGTATTTCACGTGAAATCACGACGGTCGAGACGCGTCGCATTGTTTTGTACCTGCTGGCGCCGGATCCCCGTGAGGCAGGGGTTTGCGAGCACCGCAAGGAAAATAGGTGGCACGCGTAACGAACTCGAGAGACTCGATGATTTAGGTTTCGGCTCGTGTTTGTGTCGATTCCCGTTTTTTTTTTTTTGTTGTTTTGTCTCAAGGGCTTTCCCTTTTTCTGGTTTACGAGCGCGGTTAGGGATACAATGCTTTTTGCACCTCCACTGATGTTGGAGTTTTACTCTGGTACTTGGGTGGCATCGATGACAAAATATCTGGTAGATGTCTAACTTTATAAATATATATTGTGATATTATCGATATTTCTGTCGTTTCGCGGCATAACGAAACAAGTCACGTGAAGTTGTTTTCGAGAAAACTTCCTATGGATTTTGAATTTTCAGATGGTTTGGTGATAAATGTAGCAGATATGTGAAGGGTCCGACTGAATACTGATGTTTTTTGTGGTTGACAATGACATGCATCATTGTTTGTGTGTAAAATGAGTTAATTAAAAGCACATTCGGAGTTTTTCGTGTATGCCGGGAATATGGAGTTTTTAGGTTATGCCATGTGGATTATTTAGTTTAGTAATGTTGTTGTTGAGAAGTATTCAGTCAATTAATAATTCTTGCACTTTTTTTATTGTGAAATTGAATGACAGTTGTAGGTTTTCCGAGAGATTAATATTATTTTTCTCGGGAGACTTAAATTGATGCTTAATCAGTGTTTCAGTTATTTATTACCGACAAGATCAGTGCTTTGATAATAGTTTTAATAAAAAATAATTCACAGAAATTTCACGATTTTGTAACTCCAAGACTAATGAAATTTCGAAATTCTTGAAACGCTGACATTTCGGAATTTTCGAAACTCCTGAGTAGGAGTTAATTTAAATTTCAAAGTTTTAAAGTTCTTCAAAATATTTCTGATAAAGAAACTTCGCAATTCTTAAACTTGAAAATAAAACTATTTAAAAGTTTAATGTTTTCAAAAACTTGGGGGTCCAAAACTTCGAAATATATATTACTTTACTGAGAAACTTCAATAGTCTTGCAAATTCATGAAAACTCCACATACACAAAACTTCACAAATTTCGATACTTCGAAGCTTTAAAACATAGAAAATTTAAAAGCTCAATAGTTTCCAAACTTCACATTTCTTCAAATTTTCAAAATTTTTTGAAATTTTCGGAACTGGAAAATGTCAGAATATCATTAATAAAGATTTCCGAAAGCTCCAAAACTTATAATTCTATAAAATTATAGAACTTCCAAAACCTCAAAAGTTTCGAAACTTCAGAAATTTAGAATTTCCCAAAAATGGAGAATCGAAAACCTTATTAACTTTTGAAATTCAGTTTCAAAACATAGCGAGTCGACAACGCGCAAGCGCATTGGACAAAGCAATCTATATTGTCCCTGTTTTCAGTGGACTTAAGGAACAGATGTAGGACTTGGGGAACAATTGTAGGACTTGAGGAACGATCATCGGTACAATTCCAAATCACCCATCGTAAATAGACGTCCTCAATGCGCTATTTCCGGGGCTCGAAGTGTCTTCGAAATGCGTGTTTTGCAAAAAGATGAGAAAATTCAAAGTTCATGTTTCTTATGCAGTTCTAAAGTTCACAGTAATTTTCCTGAAAATTTTCCTCTCAGTACACCTACGCAGAAATATAGGTCAACAAATAGATATCCATGGAACACAGAACATAAACGTCCATAAGTAAATGTATTCCATAAACTTAATCTAAAAACGACTCAGTCGTAAGTTCCACATCGGTTCATACAAATGCGGTTCAGTGGAGTAATAATAGCCCTGAGAGCAATATTTATCGCATAACCTTCGGGTGAATTTACGATTACGATAAATCCACGAAATGCTCAAGCGATTAATGGCACTGGTACAGAATAGCAGAGAATCAGAGCGTGGGGGAGGCGTTCAAGCTCGAGCTTCCATCGGGGTTGTCCAGTAGTCGGTACACGCTAACCTCTCGTTAAGTCATAACTTACGCCCGACACGTAGCCTCACGCGTGCACACTCGCCCCTTGGCTCTTTATATTGCTGCTCGGGGTTGCTTTAAGATTAGCGAGACCTTGGAATAATTAGAAATGTTCCCTGGATAATGAGAACATTTTGAAAGTCGCATTTCGGAGTATTTATACGAAAGACCTGCATTTAGAAGAAAAATGACATGTGTACAATCGATGGTATTGAGGAAATGATGCTTCTGAGGAAAATATTGATAACAAGTTACATTTTAGGGAGGTTAAAAACAGTTAAATAGTTGAAAAGTGGCTCAGAAGGAACTTTTTCTCATTGAGCAGGGGTGCAGGGTACTGAAAAATATTTCGGTTTTTTTTTCAAAATTTTTATGTATATCATTTGAATGTTTTGAATATTCGTTTAATGATTAATTACCATCTATCAGCTAAATAAGACGACATTTTTTTATTTTTTTAGTATCTTTGATTAAAACTACAGAATTAACTTATAGAGTTGATTCGGGATTAAGTAGAGTTCATTATAGAAAAATTGAAAACTTTAAACTAAAACTTCAATTTTAACACCAAACTTGACACTTCGCATTTGAATATCGAACTTAAAACTCGGAATTCTAAATTGAAGCTCGAAACTTTAAATTTAAACATCAGATTTCAACAAAAATTTTAAACTTGATTTTCAAATTTAAAACTACAAACGCTTTGAATTCTAACTGTAAACTTCAAATAGGTATATGAATCTCGATCATTTCTTTTCAACTTTGAACTCCAAACTTCGAATTTAAAGTTCATACTTTAACTTTAATCGAACTTCCATTTCCAATTACAGATCTCTGTATAAGTTAAACGTTACACTTGAAATTTCAACTTTGAACTTTGACTATGAATTTAAAAATTCATAATTCAACATTAATATCCGACTTATTCGAACTTTGAAATGGAACTCTGAATTTCAAACTTAACATTCAAACTTCAAACTCTAAACTTCACATATTAACTAAAAACTCCGAACTTTGGATTCTAACTGTAAAGTTCGAACATAAACCTCCAACATCAAATTTAAACTTTGAACTTCAATCTTCAAATTCAAGTGCTAAAATTCTGATTTGAACTTCAAGCATCAAATTATATAACTACAAACATCAAACTTTGACTTTGAACTTCAAACTTTTTTTCTAAACACCAGATTCCTAATATAAACTCCAAATTTGAACCTTAACCTCAAAACTTTACATCCAAATTAGAAACTCTTAAATTTGAATATTGACTGTAAACTTCTAATAATATATGAATTTGAAATATCAAATGTTAAACGTTGAATTTCATATTTCAAATTTGAACTTTAAACTTTAAGTTCTCAATACTGATCCAAACTCTAAATTCCCTATTTGAACTGCACACTTTGAATTTGAACTTTGAACTGCCAACTCCGAATTGCGATATCGAATTGAAACTTAAGACTCTCAACTTCATATTTGAACTTTGTACTCCAAACTTCGAACTTAGGTTTTAAAGTTCTTACTATATTATTCTGGACCACAAATTTTCAATTAGTAGAACTTGAGCATTAAACTGTGAACTCTGAATGGGTATGAATTCCTCAACCTTCCCCCCCCCTCCCCCCTCCCCCTACTGGATCCGTCATTGTAATTTTATAACATTCGAGTCTTATCGGACAGTGTCCCGGAACAATGTATTATTAAGTTTCATGTCCTCGCACTCTCAGAGAATTCTGATAGTACATATACAGTTTCAAAGGTAAATTCTGACTCCTACTGGCGAACAATCACGAAAAATGAATGTAAGTACAAACCTAACCTTCAAAAGACTCAATTCAGCTCAAAAAACATGAACGTTCTCACACTGGCGAGAAATTCCGTACTAGTGTCGAATCTCGTTCTAGCGTTCCAGGAATTATATTTATTGTTCATAGCTGAAGAAAAAACAACTTATCACGCCATCGAAGGATCAGTCGCTGAAGTGAAAAAGCGTTTAAGAAATATGTAATTCAAGGAGCACACTTCCGACGTCCAGTAAGTCGTGAACAAGGAACGTGAAAAATGCGCACAAGTACTCGACGCCCTCGCGAGTGCTTCACAACCGCGCAGTCATTTAAATGAGTTTGGCGTAATTGCCAAGCTCATTGTTTAGTCTCCATCATAACTAACGAGCGTCCATCGTCACTCCTATCTGTGCTTCAGATGTAACTCGAGCCATAAACGTCTTCTACAATTCATCACCCGATGTAAAAACTCGCAAACTCCATAAGAACAATTTATCATAACGTTAAGTATGCATACCGCGTCTAATTACTTGGGTTGGTGTTTTGGTTGATGACGCGTTTAATGTCCTAGACTTCAGACAATATTGATGCCCCGAATCACTATTGTTTGAGATTATGACAAGTGAAAAGTAATAGTACACACCGACTCAGCAGAGGGAAGGATTTCAAATAATAACAATTCAATTCTTTAGAGAAAAAAACCATCGCCATGATCCCAAAACTAAAATCAGTGGAGGTCATTGAAAATAATTTAGTGAGCATAATCTGATGGTTCACCGATTTCCGAACGTAAAAGTGTTGAACTGACGCAAACAACCATTTTATTAAGCCGGAAATTCTTTGTAATCCTAAATTGAGTTTTCCTCTCAAAATATCTCCCCTCCCGTGTTTTGAATATATTCTATTTCCAAAATTAAATCGTCCAAATTAAATAAGATCGTTTTGAGACCGCCGAAGGGTATATGCACCCTTCCTCCTATAAATATTCTAGGACGGAGCTCAGTGTTAACCAAGATGTAAGAAAAATCACTTTACATCAAAGTATCTTGAAACATGTTTTCTATGATAATTCCTTTGGAACGTGACGAGTGCAGGAGTCGAAAAAATCATCAGTGTGACCAGATTCTACGTCGTAATTACCCCTACTGCACAATAATACTACATCATCCTGTCATTCGATGAGAAAATGTGTCATTACTCTCAGTTATCAATCAACTATTTTAAATCTAACCACTATGGCTTTCCAAGAGCACGCGCAACGAGAGCATTTTTTTCGAAGAGGTCGACTAACCCACGTGGTGCCAGACTTCACACACCCACCCACTTTTAATCAGATTAGTGCTTCGGGATTTCCATGCTGCACCGTTCGAGATGGTCCCTAACATAAACATTATGATTCCGCGCGGCATAAATAATGCGCCGGGGCCCTTCGCCGGCCGACCTAACCTCTCCTGTCGCAAATTCGTCGCACTCCGGGGCGAATGCAAAGGGCGAGTTTCCACGCCGCCGCTGCCAGCCGCGGATGCGAGCGGCGTTATAATATAATATTATTGGCTATTGATAAATTGTCGATAATGATGGGTTAGGGCCAAGTGGGAGGGAGAGTACGAGGGTTCTTTTCACGCTCTCCGTCTTCTTCTCTCGTTTCTCCTTCAGCATCCTCAGGATATTATCTTCCGAGGGACCTCGGCAATGTTGCCAACTGTCGTGTTATCGTTTCTTTGTTTCGTACGGCTATGTTGTGGTTTCAGACTATTCAAGCACATTATAGACTTTTATAGACTTTCGTGGAGGGTTGATAATCTTCGGCAAAAATGTATCTCCTTTCATTACAGTTTGTTGGTATTATTCCGCATAAATTTCAATATCTTGTCAAATTCGTTCTAGGATGTTCTTGCGTATTTTTTTCTAGCCCGATTGGGGTTTAATCCTCTAACCAGACTGTCTGAAAATAACTGCACGCGACACAAAATTCCATTCTAAACATATACGTTATTTCGTATTTTACTCCCTGCCATGCATACCAGATGAAGAACTTGTATTCGATGTCTTAATATTGACGATATATTTTAGGATGTACGATGCAGAAATGATTTTCTGTGTTCAATCAACCTATCAGGTCATTGTCGTTTCGCTCCCCCAGGCCATGGATCGCCCGGGACTCACCTGAGCCGGCAACATCGGCTACACGGAATTCTCGTTAAATCCCCATCACCGTAGGGAAGCTGCAAGCGAGAGAAGGAACGGAAGGAAGAAGCGAGAGAGAGCATCTTCCGTGATCATTGAGAGCCCCGGTAACGCAGTCTCACGATCCCGGGTCCAGCCGATCAGAGACGCCTCTACGATGATTCCCCGCGATCGGCGATAAGAAAGTGACGAGAGGCGCGAAAAAGCCGATGCTATCTCCGCCGTTTAAAATATCTTACGCCCAGTTTTCGTTCGCGTGTCAATTCCTTCCTCGAACCTCCGCGTTTCCGGTGAACCACGGGAGGAGGACCGCGATATCGCGGCTAGATAATGCGGGATCTTTGGGATATGATTTTGAGGTAAACCCTGAACGGGTATTGAGTTTCTTCAAGTTTCCAAGTTGAAAAGTTGTTTATTCAAGAAACAGTTGAGTTACGATACATTATAAAATCATGCAGAATAAACTGATGATTTTCCTTATATTCATAGTTGCATGCACTCTTGCAACAATGGTGTATTTTTCGGAGTCACTCCGTCTGTTGATATGAACGATGAATATTTTTTCAGTTTATGAATAAAGATGTTATATTTATGCATTTATCCATATTATACAAATGTAGCAAGAACTGGCGAAAGGATTTCTCAGCTGTTGAGTGGACGATGTATTTACGAGATTTTATGTGATTGAAAATAGAAAGTCGCATTTCCACAGGAGGATAAATTCAGATTCAAAAGATAGCCGGTCGAGGAAATGATGAATCGATGTATCGACGAATCGATCTATCGAATCCGATTTTTTCAGGACTACCAAATTTTGTGCTGCTAGTACCGAGGTACACTTATGTTAATCTCCAGTATACTCTTATTCTCCTTCCATCATCTATAGAGCATGACTATTTATATTGCTAGACATTATAGTCCAATTTGTGCTAACGAGAGCAATTCACGTTCTTTTACCTCAGAGGGACTCAAGCCATTGGCCATCCATCTTCATTTGTCGATCGTGGAATTTGTGGGGGTGACTTAACGACCGATATTATGCCAATTTGTTAAGTGCCTGGGGCCTTCTGCTTCGTGGTATATGTGAACTCGAGAACGTGAGGAAAGTTCTTTGCCGTTTTTGGTCGTTCTACTAGAACCTCGCGGACTCGGAAGATTTTCTGCATGAGTTTTTCAGTCGAGTCATCTAAATAGTTATAGATTACGTAACTGACGAGAACTTCAAATTCACGTTGAACTGAAATTTGTTTCGTTGAAGATTACATTCTCGGAGCTTTGAATATTAGCATTCTGGGACTATGTACAGTCAAGTTCATAAATGCCTGTTTCTTTTTCCTATGCAAATGCATAGTAATTGGAACAGGCATGTATGCACTCGACTGTACATCCCTGACATACAGGTCGGACATAATTGTATACCGAACCCATAGTACGAGATCTAGATGCGAAATTCCAGGAAAAATTTATGGTCTGACAAGAGACTAGTTGAGAGACTCCGCTTATTCATCATTCTTCAAGATGGGGGGTGCCACCCCTAACCCCGCGCATCCGTGATGTCCGGCGAGTCCAAAGTGTAATTTTCCTGAAAAACAGGTGTTGGAGCATTAACGTGGTTTATGTAACTTAAATTCAATTTGAATTAGCCCGCGCGAATCTATATGGCACCACGTATTGGGCAACATTTTGTTTTCTATCCTTGTTTACTGGTTCTCTCTTGCAAGACACTACGTTAACGTCAACATGGCGACGTAACTACACACATTGTAAAAGTTTCTCGGGTTTTTTAATTTGCAATTTTACATTATTAATAAGTTCCCATGCAAAATTATATACAGTCCATTATTCCGAACACCGTCATCTACATGGTCCTTCGAGCCGGATCAACTGCTTGAAAGGCAACTATGCTGACCATGGCACACATTATTTCGAACACCATCATGAACAACAGAAACAGTTCATTTTTCGACGTTTGAGGCGTAAAAGATCTATGCTCACCATTTTCGGATACGTTGGTGTACCAGGCAATATTCACTCTTCTAAAGCATATGGTACTTTTTCCAATAATATTCCCTTAAGTTCATAAATCTCCTGGATGAACTTCCTATGTTCGAATGGATCCACTCGCTCATTTACCTTTCTATCCGTGTACTTACTTATCGGCTCATGTTTTTCCAGGTCACGCTCACATACCGGGATGCTCGTCTCATCATCACAAAATCAAAGACAAAAAACCGGCCATTTCTCCACTCTCGAACTCTTCAGGCAATTACATCGTCAGTAACGAGTTATCTTCGATCTCCATGTAATGCACGATTAATACCGCCGCGATCATCATAATTACTCTCGCTATATATCGGGCCGCTAACAATCGGCAACGATCGTTAATTTATCCCGACAGGGGACGAGCTCGCGAATATGTATAATTCGCGAGCATCCGTTCTCGAAATTGAACCGCGGAAGGCGGGAAACGGGCCGCGCGCGAGAAATTCGGAATAGTATAATGCCTATTGGCGTTCGAGTGGAGCGATATCTCAGTGGTGCAGACATAAATCCCGGCACCGCGTACACTCGCACGCCTCCGCAACACGCCCCCCCATTAACTTTTTAATCTCTCGCCCGGTCCTGGACTCGGGACGGCTCGAGCGCGGAGGAAAAGGGATAGAGAGAGACAGAAGCAAAATTAAGAGCGTGGTGCTCTCCCGGTCCCGCGGATCGAGGGCCTAGTTAGCAAGTTTTTAACATCAGAACGCTTGTACTCCCCGGCTGCGCTTTCAATTAATTGTGCATCTTATGGGAATTTTCGATAAATAAAATTTCATTTAACATTGTGTTAGAGACTGTGTCGTGTATTTTAATTCCGTATAAATACATATTATCTATAGAAAATATGAATAACGAGTCTATAAAGAATAATAATAAATGCTAGTTTGAGGGAGCAATGACAAATATTTACGTACGACCAATAATATTATAAGATATTCACTTATAACCCTAACAGTCTTGACAAGTGCATTTTGAGATTCATTCGTCGGAATCTGCGTTCCCCACAAGTTGATTACACGGAGCAAGCCCATTCCCTGAGAACCAAATTCCCATCATCCCGAAAATCTAAAAACCTAATCGAAGGAAACGCGCATCCTTCCGTGGGAGAAACTCTGATGACTCGGGTCACTGTCCCACGAAAAAAATCGGAGACGAAGACGTATTAAAAAAAGGGATGCACTCTAAACCGTCTGCTCGCATCCTATAGAAACACCCCTTCCTCCTAATTTTAATTGCTGATAATTTATATGAGAAATATTAGAATCGTGCGAAAGCGTATTAAAAATATCGGGAGGATGCTGCAGCGTCTGCGCACGCGCACGCACGGACGACGGGTCCACGAGCCCCTATAATTATTGCCAAATAAGCGAGCGGCGAGATTAATTCCCATCGCGAGATTGATGCAGTAGATCGAAGGGCTTATTCTTGTATCGAAGGGTGGAACGGGACAGGATCGATTCCGCCTCTCTTAACGAGATCCCGGACCTTTCCGTCACTCGATTTCGGAAATTACGGGAATCCCTTCGAACGTTCATTATCGGTTTTCCATCGATTTCGTCGATTTTTAATTGCTTCGAGGTAGGGCGCTTCGGAAATTAATCCCTATTCTGGAGTTCCTTTTGTGGATTAATTCCAAATCGCGTTTTTTCGCGAGTCGTTACAAATACGCAATATTTGTTGACTATATGACGTCGAACATTTATGGAAATTATCACAATGTAAATCACTCCCATTCGGTAATCCCGATGATGAAGAATCCAACTGTTTCCGAAAAATGTCATCGATATTCAATCGCTCGAAATGTGGGCCCCCGAAAATTAACCCCTATTACAAAATTGTCCCCGCTTCCTTATCCACTTCATATCGTCATTCTCCGAATGTTCGACCAATTAAAAGCCTTAAAAGCCGGGCTGGTGAAAAAGAGAGAGAAAAGGAAGGAGCCCGAGATTGGGGTGGTGGAGGGCAGAAAAGGAAGGCACATGGCTGCGGCCGGCAAAGGTGCGATCCCGGATAAATTTCTTCGGGGAAAAAGCCGCGTGCGATATCGCTTATCGGGCATCTCGAGGCTCGATTTATTTGGCAAGTCGGCAGCACGTCTCTTTTGCCGTTTCCCGCAAAAAACGCCGATGCCCTGGGAGAGCTATGCGCGGCACGTCAGGGGACCCAAGTTCAGCGCGGTTTTGATTTCGGACTCTTCGAGCCACCTGGAAGTCTATTCCTTTTTTGTTTATTCGTGATTCCGGAGTTGATCAATGGATCATCACTTTTCTGCCGAGCGTCAGACATTGAAAACTTTCAAACTCATTTGTGGCTGGCTGGATAACTAAGACTCACTGAACTAGTGAAAGATACACGTGTTTTGAATTATTTTTGATATCTGCAAGTCATGATTGGTAATATTTTTTTCATTTTATACATTGGAAATGTGTTGCAGTTATTTGATGTATCACAATAATTCATATCGTGATCAATAATACTTTCAGAACCCGTTCGATTGAAGATATCCATTCCGATGTGTCCCAATCTGGAGCGCACGAGTGTCTGCTCCAGAAGAAAATGTCGATTCCACGGTACTGCGTCCTCGTTAGAATGTTAGAACCTTGTTACTGTACCCTTGCTCAATAATCTCAAATATGTACAGTGTGTTACATTAATGCCTGCATCTATCGATGTATTAAATCTGTGTCTCAGTGTGATGTCTCAATGAAAACTTTGAGACATCACATTTTTTCACAAAATTTACCCAACATTCTCATAACCTGCGCCAATGAAACGATTCCGAGGTTAGGTTGTTAAGAAACACGAGGCAAAAACATCTTCGGAATACAAACGTACTTTCATTTTACCAAAAAAATACTTTTAAAACCGATTTTCGTTGTCGACTACCGAGGGTCAACCTCGCTCCTCACCTTTTTTCGGGGTAAAGGTGAAATACCGGCAAGGACCGAGAGCTGTTCGCCGAGAAAACATCTCAATAAATAAGGTGTTAATTAAATGGGCATTTTTTGGGCCCTCAGAGCACGGTCCCCGTAAATAAGACGATATTTATAGCTTGGCTTTCGTGGTTTTGTACGTCTCCCGACGTTTCTATCGCGTATGTCAAAGCAATTAATCTTCCGCAGCGTTCGAACAAAAGGGAGCGAGTCAAAACAATGACTGATCGAATAATAACATTTATAATACGAAATTTAGGGTCGAGATTCGAGATTATCGATTCGGAGCTCATAAAATTCACAAAGTAGTCTTATATATTAAATATTAAACTTCATTACGCTTTTTTCAAGGGTTAATGTTGACTTGGTCTTAATATATTAATCTCGGTATACCGAGAGAAGATTTCTTGTTTCAGTCAATAGGAAAAGATCTGTCGATTTTCGATCTGCCATAAATTTTTTCTTCAACCGTAAAATTGAAATTCACTTTTTCAGTGATGATATTTCCTTGTAACAGTAAAAGGAAACATTTTTTGTCGCAAAAACAGTAAATATACTGTTAAAGTAATGTTCAAATTCAGTCAAGATCAAGTTCAAAATATTATTACGTGTATAAAGATAGGAATTAAAGATCTGACATTAAGTCTGCTAGGATGGAATGAAAGACATGGTTTTCCGACTCGATATGGAAATTTATACAACATAACCTCAAAATTATCGAATGCTTCAAATCTACGCAGATTATTCAGGTCACACTGTACAATGCCAACATCGGTCGGTTGAAGTCGGATTAGTGTGCAAAAATCCATAGTATGTAGTATGAAAAATATATGCAAAAGTATATAGTATCTATATTTTGCAAACTCATGAGTACTGTACCTACAAATATGACACTATGTAACGTATCACTCTTCTTTGTTTCACTGTATGAGAACGATATTAAAAAAGATGGTGGACAATTTTTCAGCTGAAGAGGATTGCATAAGAACATGTTTGAACGGGTAGCCAAGGGGATATATCAAGCGAGTTGCCAGAAGGGTCGCGGGCGCGAGCGGAATCTTTTTCTCGCTACCTTCGCGTGGCTACCATAAATCCATGGTAAATTATGGCACCGCCGAGCTTTGTCTTAATGGTCACACGGGCTAAATCCCCACCTCCGTCAGTGGTCCGCGGTTTTATGACGACCTTCTTCAAGACGTGGCTCGAATTTCAAAGGACTGCGCTTTTGACTGCGTTAAGGTAATCAAGGTTATGTAGAATTACAACTTTTTTTCGAGGTGAAATATTAAGAAATTAGTCAGTAAGATGTGAACAGGAATAACTGAAAACATGGAAAGTCAAAAATATAGACATCTGTGATTTTTAATTGATTGTATTGTACTTCAAAGTTATTTTGGCGACATTTTATTATTATTATTATTATTATGTATTATCAATCAACAGGCATATCCCAAGATACATACGTGGAATAATAAAGATATATGGCGCAATATAGTTATTATAAATGAATGCAACTTAAACATCAATTAATAGTAGATTAAATTATATATACAAGTTCCGTATGACACGTTCCAGAGTATGCCCACCTATAGAGTAAAAAGTGTTGATAGGATTTCTGCTCCGGGTGAATGTGACCAGAAAACATTTAGTGAGATTAAACAGAAGATCGTTCTTTACACTCAACTCGTGAATACTGTCAAGATCTGACTCTATCTGAATCGAGACGTCAATAATTAAGATGATTATTTTTGAGAACTTAGCATCATCTGCAAAAAACAAGGCTTTACAGTAAAGGAGGTTACGAGGAAGATCATTCATGTAGAGGTTAAACAAAAGAGGATCAAAATGTGACCCTTGCGGTACCCTAGAAGACTGGAAGAAAGGTGCTGAATGAAAGCCTGAAAAGAACACGTTCTGGGTCCTGTCGGACAAGTATGGTTTCAACCACGAGATTGGGGCATCTGTAAAACCAAGATTGTGCAGTTTAGCAAGGAGTGTACAGTGATTTACTTTATCTAACGCTTTAGAAAAATCGGTGTATACCTGGGAGTTGGAATTGATGGCAGATACGAGGTGTTCCTGCATTATTGACAAATTTGAAGTTGTAGACAAACCTGGAAGAAATCCATGCTGGTTATGGTCCACGATGCATTTGGTTGCAAAAGACAAGTGTGTGATTACTATCGAATCGAAAAGTTTGGGTATAGTATTGATGAGACAAATAGGTCGATAGTTGGAGGTGTGCATCTTGGATACATCTTGGTATGCATATTATAGATACTCTGTTCTCTATCAATGACTATGATATACTCATTGGGGTCTACTTTTTATGAATCGTTTATAATTTAACAATAAACATTTTCAGCCTTCATTAATAGTACATTATCGCGCTTGTAGTAATATTAATTGTGCGAAACGAAGAGTTGCAGTTCGAGGCGAAGCCGAGGACTGTAATCATTTCGTAAAATTAACTTTCACGATGCAAGCGCAATATTGTGTTAATCTTATTTATGGATGAAAACAACATTTCAGCTTCCAGTTCTAAGGTCAGAATCGAATAAAGCTATCTACAACGAAATACTGTAGGTGCATAAATAAGCGCAAAAGAAACGAAACATTCTTAAAATAAAATTATAATAACAGTCACGCTACCTCCAAAATGGCCAACAAAGAGTCGACAAGTATGAAAGAAATTAATCCGAGAGCTCCTTTCCTGACACGTGCGCCAGTTTGAAATCATTGTTTGAGGTTAAAAAACATCTCTTCAAACTTGTGTTGTTCATTCGAAATAATCCGCTTTATTTGCCTATATGAAAATTTCGCGGATTCATTGCGCGGAGATTAAAGTTAATGGCCCTCGATTTGAATTGCAACTCTCGTGCCTTAATTACCCCCTCATTAATACCGAACTTGGCGCAATGAATCTTGAAGTTACAGTTTCACCAGTGACGCAACTCGCGATGTGTTCGATGATGAGTCTGTAATGTGATGGCATATAATTTCCATTGGAGTTAATACCGATATTTAAGTATGCAAATCACGCGAATGATTGTAATTTGAATCTTCGAATTCGTAAAAAAACACTGCGTTACGATGATTTTCGCAATTTGAGAGAAAATAGTTACTATAGTGTCACTATTGCAGTGTAAAAGGTATTGATTAAATTAGTGGTGATGTAAATTAGTGACTTTACAGCTCTTCGTTAATTATTACAGTGTATTACTGATTTTTCTGATTTTCTTAGTAGGGTTTCACTGATTCGCAGTGGTATACTTATAACTGACCTTTATTGGCCTGCTCGGGCCCAAAAAACCTCTTTTCTTCACTCTAACCTCAAAATGAGTACCTTAAGTGTATTTTTCGGCCATCGCGAATAAAAGTGCTGTGTTACGCACGCTGGCAATTGTCGAAATGAAGGGTTGTGGCACGAGCCGAAGGCGAGTGTCGCAACCCTTCATTTCGTCAAAATCACCAATGCCAGCTTGTACAACAATGTACTATGATTGCCCTCGGTGTATAAAATATCGTATGTGCTAAAACAACTATTTGCCCTTTGGCACATAACATACCATTATGTACGTGGTTTTGTGTTTTCACTCCTGAAATGCTTAAAAATTTAGAATCCTGTGTCTTTTACGGATGTTTGTGCATTATTTTGGTATAGCAAAAATAATAATTTTCAATCCTTCTCAACTTGGTAAGAACCCAATTAGTTTCGTTCAGATTCTATCTATGAAATCCTCTGAAACATCCAAATTCGTGAAAAATGTGTACTAGTTATTATGAATTTTTTCCAATCATCGTAGAATTACCGACGTTGAAATATTAATGACGTAAGACTAAGTGAAAAATATTCATGAAAAATGACAAAGTAAATAATCAGGCCCTGTATTATTAAACAGTCTAGACCATGCTGTCGTAAATGTGAAAATCGTTTCAAAAATACTGGCCCAGGTTGAGAAGCTTGACTGCATACTCTGCAGTATCACCATGTTCCGTCGAATCTTCAGTACATAGTAGCAAAGCTTTCTCTGTCAGTTCTTCGTACAAATCTTTGGCATCTGATATCATATTATTTTTCCGAGTGCAAGTTGTGTCGCGTCGAGAACACTCGTCAAGAACATCGCTCGCTTTGGAGCAGGTGTGAGCTCCCGGTAAAAGCGAGCCTCTGCCACCCAGTAGTCCTCGGAAGATTCTCCTTTCGTGCCCTGACGCTCGTATCGCGTCGGAGTGTGCGAGGCCAGCTGAATATCCCGGGGCCAGTGGCACCTTGCGCGAAATAGACGGGGACATGAAAGAGCCGTACAAAGAATTTTGCGGGAAATGAAAAGAGCCATGATTGACCCTCCGTTAGTCCATAACGAGCCTCTAATTCTCACTTCCTCGTTTCGCTTTGTCAGGCACTAATCGCGTTAACCACGTGGTGATAACTTGATTGCTATTGAATGCGTAGACAGTAATTGATTGATTGAATCGAAAGTTTTTCGTTGTCGGTTTTGAATTGATCAATATAGACTAGATCCGATAGATTTTAGTCTCTATACATGATTATTTTATGTGTTGAATATGTATCCATGTACAATGAAACTCACATTTTCTGGAACGACATTCCCCATGCACACGGAAAACACGAGCTATCAAAACGAGTAACCGAGTAAATAATTGGGCCCTCCAATTGTTCACATCGCGCACTGAGAAAAAGCGCGTCCTTCATATTCGCGCTCACCGAGGAATTCTTCGCGCCCATGAATAACCCCGGTGTGTCATAACGGCGTTTATTATATTCCGCGATAATTAATTGCGTGGCGTTTCATTAGCGCGTTGCTCGCGTCGCGGGCAGCTGCCTCCAAACAGTGAATTGCGCCGACCGCGAAGTGAAAACTCCACATCCTCGGGTATAATGAAGAAATAAGAAACGCTCGTTATTTCGGGTCACGGTAATACTGGAATCATCGTGGGTAAATGTAGGTGAAATCAAATCATTTCTTTATCAAATATTGCGAATTTGACCGGATCTTGGGGATTTCGTTATTTCCGGAGGAAACGTAATAGAAAAGTGGAAACTCCGATCACCATCTTTTCTTATCCAGCATTTTGCTGTTGTTGTTGTAATAATTTATATAACTTGCGAATAAAATCAAAACACACATTATGCACATGTTATTTTTATTGGTTATGTATGGTTTTGCGGCACTTTATGTCCACACACGTCAGCTTTTTATTCTGCACCAGGTTTTTTCTCCTGTAGATGAAAGTAAACATCTCGTTTTTCAAATGAGCAGGTTTCAATCAACATTTTCGGACGTGACTTCATAATGACGTCACCAAAGGCGGCTGTTTTGCGGTCACAGTGACGTCCCTGGTTTACTGGATCAGCGAAGTGATTTTTAGGTCGTCTTTTTGACAGTGCAGATAAAAAAGCAGAAAAGAATCGTGCGTCACAAGTTGACAATTGGCAACACTGACGACGCGGCGTTATCACGCATGCGCCAAGATCATAAACTTCGTAACGCACTCCACAATCGAGTTCGATAGAAGTAAAAGCATGTATTCGGAATACTGTACGTAACGGTTCTCGGCTGGCGGAATTGTCACCAATTAAGAAACAGTTTTTCGGGGTAGCCCGCGGTATCGCGGCACGAGAGATAAGGAAAGGGACGCGTGCAAGCCATGGTCCGGCACGTACGAGGATAGCCCGAGTCCGCAAAACCGAGGGAATTACACCTGCGCAGCTGCCGATGCAAGGCAGGTGAATCTTGGGACTCACCTGATCCCGTGGACTCGCACACGCACGCACCGGGGGCCCGAGAAGACGCCTCGAAACAGGATGATCGACGTCGCGGGACGCTTACTATATCAGCGGACACGCGCGGGCCTTGTAAGGAAAATCGTGTTGCAGGGCGCCGGCAGGTGATATCAATCGTACGAATTATGGCCGATTGACTTATGCGAGCGGCCTTTCCAAAAGTTCGAGACACCTTGCCCGGGGCGATTTTGGGTGGACGGTTATTGATGGAAAAGAATCGAGTTTACTGGTGCAAATGGAGAAATGGTAGAAAGTTTCCGAGTGCCTTAATCACGAGGCTTTGTCCTGGGGTCGTTTGTTTCGAGGATAGATTAATGGAGAAAGTCGACATTTTTCGGAAAGCGTTGGTCGGGGGTTGGTCTGAAACGAATTCGTTTCAGTGTTTTGAGAAATTATTATTTTTTAACTACATTTCAAAGTTTGCTGTTCCGACTAAAGAAATTTATTATTGGGGAATGTATGAGCAAGAATCGCATTTTACTTCCTTGAAAATTTTAGTAAATCCATGAATAGATAGATAAATCGTTTATGAGTTGAGTATAGGAATCATCGAAGAAATGGAAAAATGTTATTTTTTAGGAAACTCAAGTGACATTGAAAATCTCTGAGAATTTTGGAAAATATTTACATAAATTAATGACTGTCTGTAAATGTAGATTTTTCTGCTTTTCAGGTGATTTTATTTATTTTTAATTTTTGCATGGACACATCTTGAAAATTTTGCCAAAACAGAGATTTTTATAGAAACTTCAGAAATATTTTCGACATTTGTATTACAAATTTCCGAAACTTGTCGAAAATGTTCTACTATTTTCCGAAATTAATTCATTTAATTCCGTACTGAATACCATATTTATTAAAAAAATCTCCATGCGTGTGTAAGACTCTTCGAAAGTATTGAAAATGTACAACAACTGCGTTCTCTGAAAGAGAAAAACCCGAAACGAACAGTTTTCTCGCCGTTTAATCGATGACTCAGCCATTCCCGTCAGAATTGAATCCGACGCGAAATATTTATTTAACAACGTTTTCTGTGAGAACGCATGCATGAAGCGTAAAACCAGTTATCCCAGATTGCGAGCCTTGGATTGGTAATCCTCGAGTCGGCATTTTCGCACTAAGAAATAATTTTCTTCTCGTTTTCCTGTTTCTCTACAAGTTTACACAGCCTCTGCATACGAAAATTGCAGTTCTTATTATTAGTACCATACATGTTTCATAAATACGTTCACAGCATCATAAACTAGCCCTTCAAAAAATATACTTCGAATCTGAAATTATTTTCGAGAAATCGTTTATTCATAATTCCCAATTTCTATCAGATACAAATTGGTACACTCATGACAGTGGCAAATAAATGCAAAATTAACATTGATTTTTAACTTTCACACATTTTTTACACTGTTGCACAATCAGAAAACGTTGATTTTGACAAAAAAGTTTTCGACACGAGTCGAAGGCGAGGGCTGCAATCGTTTCCGTCAGAATTCCAGAACAGCTGAAAAACACCTTCAAAGTACAAATTTTTAGGTTAGAGTCAAAAAATCACAATTTCCATTTCAAGACCGACTTTCTACCCAACGTAAAATATGCACGTCCGCCATAATATTTCAATCAAAAAACTCATTATCGACGAGAAACCTAATAAACGACTCAGAACCCGATATACTTTTCACCACGTCCTTTTTGCAGATGAACAACCCGCGCAAAACCGCGCTCGGAGTATAATAATACACTTTATAATTACATGCCTGGCGCGCGTCCCATTAGATGCTCCGTTAAAGCTCGCGAGAGCAAACTATTTACAGCAAGATGCTACAGCATAACTCCGACCCGACTCTTTATACTGACCAGCTCAATATTGTTCCCTGGTGCTGTTACTCGTGCCCACTGTGTAAACTTCTACTAATGAGCTTCATACGTTTACAATATCGTTTACAATGGCGAAACCCCGGGAATTCATTGCCTCGATGATCTTTTATCGTCTTTTTCAGATTCAAATGCGAAAATGCCGCACTGGTGTGGGAATAGTATATACTACGCAACAATGGTACATTGTTGTACAATCAGAGAAGGTAGATTTTAACGTAACAAAGGGTTGTGACACGAGCCGAAGACGAGTGCTTCAATCGTTTTTGTCAATCGATGTTTTTTGGGTGTGGAATAAAGTACTTTGTACTTGACTGTATTACAAATTGGGATTTTTCGTGCTTACGAGGCGGGCGAAAAATCACCGTCTGTGCTCTGGAGCGGAAAATTCAAAAAAGCTCTACGGGGAAATATGTTGGAAAAGCCCTAGGGCGGAGAATCGTCGTTTGAGCCCTGTTGATTGAATTCAAGCAGAATGAACTTCAGAAACTTGAAGGTTGAAGTTCGCATGCAACAAAAACTACAACTTTGAACTTCGATTCGGCAACTTCAAGATTAAAGTTTAGCAATTTTAAGTGAGAAATTGAGTTTCGGAACTTCAAAGTTGAAGTTTGTATCTAAAACTTTAAGTTTGAACTACAATTCGGAAGCTTTGAGTTCGAACTTCAATTCAGAATCTTCAAGTTTAAAGTTTAATTCAGCAACTTGGAGTAGAAAATTACCTTTTGAAAACTTAGGATTAAAGTTTATTGCTGAAACTTCTCCGGAAACTTCGAGCAAGAAATCAACTTTCGAAACTTCAAAGATATGATGAATATCGAAAAATTGAAGTTGGAACTTCAGTTCGTGAATTTCGATTTTGAAGTCAAATTCCACATTTTTGAAGTAGGAATAAGTTCTGATCAAACTTTAACCTTAACCCTTAAAGGATACACCTCCAAATAATTACATAGAGGACACATGGGGTCACACTGGCCTCACTGACTCAAAATAGCTGTCAGATCAAAAGTAAACGACACTTTTGGCTAAAAAAAATCACGAGTGATGATGAAACAATGTTGAATAAAAATGATATATTTCTAAAGCCTCAGTGCCAATTCAACTATTCGAAAATAATACTTGAAAAAAATCAGGTTTTTTACGAAAAAATTCATAACTTTCCGCATATTCGGTATTTTGTAGCAATAATTTCGAGCATTCTACCAATGCCTCACTTTGCATGAAAGATCATTTCGATATGAAGTATTGCAAAAAAGGTATGTATTTGCAAGTATGAAATGGGCGAGTTTTTTAAACAATTGCGCGAGGGGCAATCTAATACGACTATTTATTTTGCTTATATCAGTGTGTATAATGACTATGGTATTAATATGGTATTACAATGCAATATTATCATTGAAATTTGGAGCTAAGTGTGAAGTTTCCGTGAGGTCACAGTGACCCCTAATGTCCTTTAAAGATCACAACGTTCTCAAATTGCAACAAAAC
>JAPYZK010000909.1:0-75150 GCA_030522785.1 Platygaster equestris | reverse complement strand
AATTTAGAAAATTTAACAAGTTTCTAAAATTTCGAGAAACTTTTATTCAGTTGAAAGATTTCTTATATATTCCAAGATTTTCGATTATTTCGATAAATTTCGAAGTTTATGGAATTTTGAAGATTTTTGAACTTTAAGGAATTTCCAAAATTTTCAGAATTGGAAAGTTCCAGAAATTTCAGAGATTCAAAAAAGTTTTCAAAATTCTAAAAATGTACAATACTTCCGTAATTATTGAAATTCCGAAAATTCAAAGAATTTCTGAAACTTTAGGAAACATCATAATTTTGAACATTTTGAACATTACAAGATATCCAACAATTTCACAAATCTTCAAAGTTTGGAGTACTTCGAGAATGTCAGAAGTCCAGTGAATTTTGACAATTTTCAGCATTCCAAACATTTTGGAATTTTCAGAGATATTAAAAAGTATTGAAAATTCATGATTTTGTAATAGAATTCTACTTTTTGAATTAGTTGAATTAATATCGAGTAAAAATCACCTCACCTCAGGTCCTTGGTATACCTACATGATATAAAATGAATTCGATAAATTTACGAACATTCTGAAGAACCGTCGAAATTCGGCCAGGGTTGGGGGAACAAAATACAGAAAATTCCGAAACATTTTTTCAAATTTATTCATTTCTTTTTGCGATTTTCAATATTAAAATTGTCCATCTTTCATTTTCCATAGCTGTACTGAAATACAAATTAATTTATCATCATAATTGTTTCTCCACATAATATTTCAATTGCTATTCATAAATCGTAGATCAGGAACATTTAAAAATACCTAAAAAAACACTGAAATGTCTAAAAACCTCTTTTAAACTTCAATACATACATTAGGTTATGTTAGGTTAGGTTAAAAGTTACTAGTTTAAAAAAAATAAAGGTAGAAAATTACTAAAAAAAACACTAAAATTTCGTGAAACCTCTTCTAAACTTAAATCTATAGATGAAAAAACTCGACTCATATTTTTTTCTCGACAAAGTGTTGAATCTTTTCAAGAGCTATTTTCATCCACTGCAAAAAAAATCGGCAACGTAGTTATTTCCTGAGAAGTCCCGAGCTCCTTGTAAAAGACAAGTGGGTATTACTTGAAGCGAGAACCTCTTCACCTTCATTTTTTGAGGATTTAACTCCCGAGCGCCGAGTACATTTCGTATCGGAAATCTGATAATGCACTCTTCCCTCGGCTTATCATGCGCCTGGGTACAAACAGATAATGCCGCAACGCCAAACTTCGCGATGCCTTTTGTGTGCCAAATAAAGAATCGCGAGGAACTGGTTTGCACAAGATAAAATGCGTCGACGAATTCTGAAAAACCTTGAGATAAGGATTAAATTCATCATTTTTCGCGACTGAGAGTACTTTGATATTTTTTTTGAATTTTTTTTATTATTCTTTCAATGACTTGATTTTTGTATGTAAGTATGGAATGATGATTTTGGAAATTTTGACAGTGGAAACGGAAATGAAAGATTCGAGCTTTGGGATGGATTTTTGACATTTGTTTTACTTTCTGAATTTTCTGAATGAAGGTCTTGAGTTTGAGATTCAGAATTTCCGATTTATGGATTTCGGAATCTGATTTTCAATTCTTGAAATATATTATGTAAAATCGAAGATTCTGTCTGAAAAAATTTTAGCGTTCATTTCAGAAAGTGAACATTAGATTTCAAAAATAAAATCTTGAATTCTAGAATGACTAATTACATATTTATCAATTTTTTTTCACTTCTCTTGTGTTTGATAGAGATAGCTCGAATTCGGATTTTGAAATTCCACAATTTCCTACTCGAATTTTTCCATTTAAACTTCGATTTCTCTAATCAACATCCAAATCTTTCTAATGTAAAATTCAAAACCTACTCAAAATTTGTAAACTGGAGTTTTTCGGACGTGATTCTAGTTGGTACTCATCGATCTGTAATTTTTTCATGATTTTACAAATCCATCATTTCACTCACTAGTTTATTAATGAAATTTTTCATCCTTTCATCGAGCATACATTCATCAAAAAATTGCTAAAAAAGTTTCAATATCAATTAATCCATCATTCGAACGACGGGAGACGTTGTTACAATAGTAATTGAATCATTTTAATGTTGACACACTTGCTTTATTTGGAGGGGTGCGAAGAGGGTTGGAAGTAATATACTTTCGTAATTAATGTAATTACGACGCTCTTCTCGAGGGGATTGTCTCTCATGAAAAGGGGTGTTCGCGGGATTTTTTCTCCATTGAGTTTATTGGTAAAAAATGTTCACGAAAATCGAAGCTATGATAAAAAACATTATGTTGGAAACTTTCAACAAAAGTCCATAATTTTCAGCAAATTACGTTTCAAGTAATATTTTTTGAAAAAATGATAAACATCGCGATCGAAATAATTTTGACAGTAAATCACCGATAAAATGATGCATACACAATCGATATTAACATGACAGATTATAAACCACATTTTTCGTCCATTCATTCGTGATCCCCAAAAACTGGCTCACTTTTTAGACAGTGGCATATTATTCTGTTACGAAAAACTTTGCATATGAATGATGGAGTGTCATCGATTTCTATGACTCGTCACTGTATTGATAACAAGATGAAATGTTTCCAATGTTTCGTTCATATCATCAATTTTGTGGATAATTGATTGCGAGAGCACTTGGGTAGTTATGGGTGATTGCTTTTTTTATCGAGTCGTATGAGTCTAGAATTCGACACGTTCTGAATAATTGATTGGTGTTGAATGTAAAAGAATAATCGATGAATATGCATGAACATTGCAACTTCTCGCGAGCGTTCGAAGTATTTAATTTTCAAACCCGGCTTCCGGTATTGAATAATTAACTTTTTATTGAGGGGTGTAAGAAAAAAAACGGTTACTGTGTGATTAGTTCAGTACTCCTGAGTTCCGGTATCATTTTAATGAAAGTTGAAAATTCGTCCCGTAATTTTCTTGCTTGAAAACATGTAATTTTTTCGTTTTATTTTTTCTTTGCGTACAGAATTCTAGGAAATCTCGATAAAATGATGAAAATGACAACGGAAAAAAAAATTAAACAATGTCTAACGTGGGAGGAAAACGTGCAGGAGCCGGAAAAAAATAATTTTCGAAATATATCAGAAAGTTTTTTTTGCTCTTCCACCCCCATATTTTGCAATTTCTGAACATAAAACCTTTTTCGTAAAAAAATACGAAGCTGTTTATCGTTTCTGTGATCTCTTGAACGTTTTGTCATTATTGTGCATGTTTACTGAAGAAACAAATCACTAAATCACGTTTCCTTTCGCATAATTGACATCGTTAGAAAAATGCAGGATGTTTGTTTAATTCATTGTTAACAATCACCTATCGTTATAAACGTTCCAACACTCATTATTTGCCTTATCTGATAGATTAATCTGCATCCTTTTTGAAAGCGTGTTATCATTGATGTTATTTGTGATTACAAAAATACTCAAAATCATGTAATAAACGAACAAAAATGCAGAAAAATGACGCGAGAATCATTGATTGATCAAATGTGCATTTTTAATTTTTTTGCCACTAAGTCCAAAATAAACTGATTCAGATTTAACAAATTCCGATAAGATAACTCGTTTAAAACATGAAATTATATCTTATGGAATATATGTCATCGTCAGTAACTTTTTTCATGATTACTTATTCATTCTTCAATCTCGATAAATTCTTCATCTTCACTAATACTCCAATTTTCATACTCTTGCTTTATGAGAAAGCAGACGCTTTTCTAATTAATTTCAGTTTTATTGAACAGTTTTTTTTACTAAAATATAAATACTTAATTAGTATTCCCATGAAGAGATAAAACTCAGTATGAGTGTGAAATTATTTATAATTCATCTACATGATCAATCAATTATCTATCAATCAATTATTAATTGCGTTTGTAATTTTCTGCAATCTATTTGTCATTTTGTTCATACTACTTTCATGAGTCAAATTCGACTGTGAATCAGTCAAATTTCGCAAATTCGTAAACTACTTACTCCTCGATAAATGTTGACTATTTCCAGTGATCAACTTTCTTTGACCGATTGAATCATCAATTTTTCACTACTGACTACAAATGTCTTTTTCGCTACACGAGTAACTCTAATTTCACCATAAGTCTTCATATTTGACGGACTCAGAGTAAACGAGCTCTCTACTCAAACCTCAAGTACTTCCCCCAACCAAAAAAATCCCTCCAATTATAGCGGTCTAGGTACGCGCAACTCCCTCAAAGACATTTTTAATAACCCGTATCGCTAACTGAGAACGCGTTCTGCCCCTCGTTACTCGTCTACAAACGGGCGAAAGAGATCCGAAATCGAAAGGCCACGCGCGATAATAAGTTTAATCATGCCGAAATCGGCGCGACTTTTCAGCGTGTTCACAAACGGCGTTTTCTTTGTGGCGTCGCAAAAGGGCCTTTCGAGCCGGATCCGGGGAGGCGCGAAAAAATAAAGAGCATCGCGATCACGGGAAAATAAGGGGCTGTTCAATCAGACGTGGAGCGAACAAGTGATCGGTTGCGCTATCGTAATCGCTGATTTCCAGGTGACTGCAGTAATTGCGATACGGACTATAAAAGTGGATTTCGAGTGATTTGAAGAGAAGAATTTATTTGTGTTATTCAGGTGCGATACTCAGGAATTTTGAGATTCGGAAATCTCAATTTCAAATTCGGTTATCATTGAACTTTGTTGAAAATGACAGAAGATTTTGAATGTGTCACGTTTTGATCAGTGTTCAAACCAAAACGAACATATTTATAATTCGAGAGAATACTCAAGCCAAACGAACATATGTGAACGAATACTCGAAGGAGATATGTAGGGTTGACTTGAATTCTTGGTGTAGCACGATTCTTGTGATAGACGCCTTTTATCGATACAATTACAAATTGACTTACAATATGTAGAATTCCAACGATGCAGTAAATCTCTGCACACCACGACCTTTTACAATTTTTAATCACTCACTAGAAACAACGAAAAGGCTGATCGCTTGACAAAATCTGACAGAGAAAAAAAAAGTCTGAGTGACAACTGGTGAGTACCAAAAGACTGGCAGTCTCGCGCAGTATACGTGTTTATATAAAAACAGCGCATGAACGATAAAAATGACGTTTGACGAAATTGTTATTCAATTATTATTTCCCAAGTAAATGGTAACGAAATCGGTTTCGACACTATTATTACACAAATTGATATAAACTTAAAATTGTTTGACGAAATTATTTTATGGAATTATAATTCCGCAACAGACGTTTATGAAATTGGTTTCAAAACTTTTATTCGAAATTATCTGTGCTAAAAAAAAGTCTGACTAAATTGTTTTGTGGAATTATAATTCCAACATAAAATTTAAAATATGCAAATAAAAAAAAACATTCCGTCACAAACGATATAAAATGCGATTCGAAAAAAAGGTGGCGAAGCGATTACACGAGTGCACATCCCCTCGCGAGCGAGCGAGTGTGTGTGTGTCACGGTTGAGGGAACGAACGGCGGGAGGTCATTACATGAAGTACCACCGAGATTTATGAGCATTAATAAACGTTTACACCTATGAGTACACGGTGGATCCCCCGGTTTGTGTACAAAGGAACGCGCGGAGACGAATGGCAGCAGTCAAATTGAATTCCTGCCCAGACGTCCATTTGGGCGCCTGGATTCGCTCGTTAAATTCCGCAAGCTCGGAGTTTCGACTGACAGTAGTTACCCTGACGCGGAACGAGCCCGGGCCCAAAGCGCCGAAATTCCTTTCGTCGCGTTCCCCAGCCGTTACGCACCGGATGACACTTTTTTTCGGATCAGCAATCGAATGCTAGGGCGTTCAGGTCGGAGTTCGGAGGGGTTAAGTGGTGCTTGGCTCTGAGCGGGTTTTTTGAAGTTTGGAAGACGGTTTTAATGTTTGGAGTTTCCGGAGTGGGCTCTTAGAGAGTTGGGGATTTAGAGTTATTGGATTTTTTAGATATTCTCTGGAAAGGTTTCATAGCTGCCTGCGTAATTCGGAATATTTTGAAAATCTCGATTCGGAGACTTTTGTAAAAGTAACACACATTTTTGGAAAGTTTTGAAGATAATCGTAGACTCTTGAAAATCTACACAAAGTTGAAGAAAATTATTTGGGATGAAAAAAAATGCGTAGAATGTTCGTTGATTTAAAGAAATTGTCAAGATTTATAGAAAATATGGGTGAATTTTACAATATGTCTATTTGGAGAATCTTTTTTGAAAATTCTTTCGGAAAATCTTCGAAATACTACTTTCAAGACAGTGATGATTTTATAGTTCATTAAAAAAATTGTATCTGTATAAATTTTTACAAGAAATCAGTAATTAATTATAAGCGTTCTAATTTTATAAATGACCAAAAATTCCAGAAAATCGCAAAAATTGAATGACAAGTTTAAAAAATATCATAAAACCCAAAATATCTCAAAAATCTAGATTCGGGAATTCAATAACGCCCCAAGAACTCATAAACTTTTGAAAATAGCTAAAAATTTCCCAAAAAATCATCAACACAAAAAAATTTCGATCTACGCCCGTAAATACACCAAAATCCTCAGAGGCAATACAAAAATTCTGCATGAAATGAAACTATTTTGAAAAAATTCTGAATTTCCAAAAAATGCTCGAAAAAATCCCACAAATCCTAGAAAAAAAAATCAACAACCTACAATATTCTCCCCATAATATGAAAAAATCCCCCTCCCACAAAAACCCCTCGCAGATCCATTACAACAACTCGCAAAACGTTAAAGTTCATCCCTCTCGAAAATATGCGACCGGAACGCGAAACATGTGGTCCGCGTGACCCCGTTCGATCACGGATCAAAGGCCGAGGGATTTATCTGCGGTTTGTCGCGTCCCTTCCTTTCATGCGCATTCCCACCGGTCGCATAATAAAAAAAAAACGCGCCCGGCCAATTAACCGGCCCCGGTATCGGTCGCTTGTTTACACAAGAATAATGTGTTTTATGGGATCACGTCAAAACATCGTTGCCGGGGATGAAGAAGGGTATCAAAAGTAAAAAGAAAAAAATTTTTTTTCACGAAGGGAGATCCGGGCAACTGGACCCGACGTATGTTGCCGAGTGCGAAATCAACCGACTATTGTGCGTTAATGCGCGAGGGGCCAAAAACGCCGGGTATTTGTTGCCGCCCCGATAATGCACGTTTATGCACTGCTGGCTACATTATTTGCTTATTTGGTGAATCCGCGCGCTTGGAATTGATTTACCTCGCGAAAAAGTGGGGGAGGGGAGTTGTTGCGACGACTTTTGTGACGTCGAGGGGTGGTTTGGGAGATAGAGGGTTGAATTTGAATTCTAAAGATCCTTCAACTAAATTATGAAATGTTGCGTACATTTTATACAAATGTTACCAATTTACAAAATTCAGGGGATTGTGGGAAATATAATTTGTGAGCTCACAAATTTTCGTTCCGTTCCCAAGTACAAAACTTGTTACCCGTCGCTTAGGGATGTCATAGGGCGCAAATAAATAGCCGGAATTTGAAGTCGTGTCGTTGGGAGGAATCGAAGATGACTCGAAAACTGCAGCTTGATGATCCTCGTTGTCCCGGATGTTGTCATCCGCCAACGGTGTCGCAAAGTAGTTCAGAGTGGCAACGAATTGTAAAGTGAGGGGAATGTGTATGGAGAGAGAAAGATTCAAACGGCCTAGAATAATGGCGCCTCGAAAAAAGAGTTTGGATGTTGAAGGTCTCGGGGGCCTAGAATGGCGCCCAAGAAGGATGTGGGAAGACCCGGAGAGCAATGCGGAATAATTAAGAAGTATTTGAAAATGCCGCTAACTCTACACAGAGGTAGCATTTGTATTGCTCAACCGAAGGATGAAGAAAGGCATGAAAGAGCGGCGAAATGTACCTTCTCCACTACGAATGTCATGTGGGAAAACTTTCCTATGAGCCTTCTAGTAGCCAACGGCAAAACCAACTTACGCGCGGGGAAAATTCAAACGGGATAAAAAACGCCGATTGGCGCGTAACAAACTGGAGGAAAATGAACACCTAAACCAAATTTTTCGGTTGAAACGTTCCGTTTTCCGAAACAGGAGATTTTTCCATTTCCGGAATCCCGGCTTACGAGCCGGGCGGTGCAAATCGACTCGGAATAATTTCCCACGAGCCGATCGACGCCATGTGGCCCGCGCGCATTGCATTGTCCGTATAAAACAATGGGGATCGCTTTTTAATAAATGAAACGGATTACGTCACGGCAGTGTGTACTCGCGTGTTCGTCGGTGCTTTACATGCGCCGTACACGCACCGTATGGGCCCGAAAATAAAAAAAGCCCCGACATCTGCCGAACGCGAGGCAGTTTTTACGGATTAGCCTTACTAAACGCGCGCGTTTCCCAAACTGACACTTATTGCGCTTTTCCCGGGGCCGCGATTCGATCCCGCGTAACTCGATTTTCCCGAAGCCCATAAATCTTTTCCGACTTAATCTTCCTTTCCATCGATCCTCGCCAATTTCAATATTCCCCTTCTTTAATCTTTCCATCTTCCCGTAATCGTTGTTCATTCAATTTCCGCCCGCGCTTTATTGCGATGCAATTATTTTCACTGCTGAGGCAACGGCGCATTGTTGTAAAATATACGTTGGCCAGTCAAGGGGTGAAATGTGGAGGAGGTGCTATTTTACGATGGTGAATAATATGTTTTTTTATTTTTCATCAATGTAAAAGTGGGTGTTTCTTACACCGCTGGTATTTTTCGGACGTAATTTGTATATGTTGTAAGATAATAGATCTAATGGTTACGATCGCGATGAAGTCCAAAATCGGAAATTGTTAAATTGATTTGACATCCTAAATTTTTGTGAGTGAAGAATCACTAAAATTCAAGGGAAAATTCTGCGAATCAAGATTAAGTGAAAAGTTCACTTAAGATGAATAAAATTCCACAAAACAAAATTATTTTTATTCCACTTCGTTTTTTACAATGAAATATCACTTAAAAACAAGTGGGATTTCACTCATTAGAGTTGAATGTTCACTCAAGTTTGATTTCTAGGATTTTCAATAGAAAAAATTAGAGATTCAACAACACCGAAACTAGAAATAAATATCGGAAGTCTTGAAATTTTTCGATCCGAAATTCAAAGTTATGAACGAGAATATTCTCAAAATAAAGACAGGAATCCTGCGATTCAAATTCGTGAACCTAAAACTCGGCAAAAATAATAATAGAAAAGTGCCCAGAGCATTTCAGAACATTCACTCTAAAATTGGAAGAAAACAAAAAATAACATCATCATTCTTCATTTTCCACCTTCAAACCACTAAATCTCAAATTATCGAAACTTAAATCCTACCCTATCATTCGAAGATAACACCAATCAAACTAAAAAAAAAGCTAAGACATTTTTCATGCCCCTCGACATTTTCCCGAGCAAAATCGAACCCTCCGAAGGCAGCCGTTACACGAGGATCCTTGTATCGTTAGCTAAACATGATCTATGGTCATACCCGCGAAAATGAAGACGAACCGCGTCCACATACACAAGTGCGCGTAATCCTGTTCACGAGGATCCTTACGACCATTGTCCGTATAAAATAGAACTGGAGGGGATGAAACAGCCAGTGGCCAGTTTATGTTGCCCCGACAAACCGTAATGCATTTTCCGCTTCGGGTCAAGTAGCAACAAAAAACGACTCCTGTCACAACTTTTCAGCGGAAAATAAGTCGCGTGCAGTTTTTCAGTTCAAGATTGAGAAGTCGTTACTTAAATTAACGTCTTTGCAAAGTTTCTTCCACGGATTGAGATACGAAGGCGAAACGAAAAATCGATGGAGAAAAGTTTCCAGTTCGGAAGTTGATAATTATGTGTGGCGACACGTAACCGTCATTGGTTAAGGGGATAAAGGCAGCGGAGGTTACGGACGTCTTGACGGGGAAGTTAAAGGGTTTTAAGGCAGGATTTCAAGAGATTGGGGGGAAAAAGGAATTAGGGGTGAGTGAGAAGGAGAGCGGGGGTGGGGGTGGTTGATAGTTAAATTGCTATGTAGTTCGACGGTTTTGCTTAACTTTTTCAAAATCCTTAAATCCTGGGGTAGAAGGGTTCATTAGAGATCGATTTCGTTACACTAAACTAATATTTCGAACCCAGTATCTCGAAAAAATATATAACTCGCGTTAGAAAAGGCAACAATCCCGAGACGTCAAGTTTCTAAAGTCAAAACCGTACGCTGCTAATCTCGCCCAAGTCAAATATCGCATGATCCGGCGCGTTTTACTCGGCAAGAAACGTAACCAATATATTTATCACACGCCATTTTATGCTGTAACATTTACAGTTCGTGCCCAATTACCCCGATAATATCGGCGCTGTACTTTTTCCGTGTGCCGATACGGAGATAAACGTAATTTCGAATTCAGCAAATAAACCGTTAGGGCGATTCATGCGCTAATTGGCCCAATACGACTAGGATGGTTTTTTTTTTGTTCATCTGTGTTTACTCATAAAGTAATGTTACACGTCGCTTAGGGGTGTCATAGCGCGCGAACAAAAAGCCCGAATTTGAAGTCGTGTCGTTGGAGGAATCGGTGGTGACTCGAAAACTGCAGCTCGATTATCCTCGTTGTCCCCGATGTTGTCGTCCGCCAACGGTGTCGAAAAGTAGTTCAGAGCGACAACGATGTTGTGAAGAGAAGGGAATTTATGGGGAGAGGATTCAAGGGGCCTAGAATGGTGTCTAAGAAGGATGTGGGAAGAGCCGGAGAGCAATGCGAATAATCAAGAAGTACTTGATAATTCCACCAACTCTGCACAGAGGTAGCGTCTTTATTGCTCAACCGAAAGGTGACGAAAGGCACAAAAGAGCGTCCAAATGTACCTCCACTACGAATGTCATGTGGGAAAACTTTCCCGTGTGCCATCTAGTGGCCGCCGGCAGAACCAACTGGCGCACGCGGGAAATTCAAAAGGGATGAAGATGCGGTTTGGCGCGCAACAGTAATATATCCAGAAATGTTGTCTGCATTTTGCCACTTCAATAGAAAAAAAGCGTTCGAAATATTTCAAAACATTTTAGAATTTTCGTTTAAAAATGTTTAAATATTTAAAATTTCGACATTTTTGGAAGGTGTGGAACAGAAAAAAAATTTTGTTTCGGATTCACGGGCAACAACGTTTTTCGAAAACTACTGCCTGTTTTGCTTTAGACGCATCATTTGCCAAGTGTGAGCCGCGAATACGTTGAACGCGGTAATCCCCGGGATTTGCCGGTACACGAGTACACGAATAATTAATTTGGAGTACAGAGTACACGCAGTTCGAATAAACTCGGGGATCCCCGGGAACTTTGCTCGCCCGCCGTAATTCATATTCGCGATGGAAAGTTTCGCATCGGCCCGCCACTTGGGTAATAACCGCCAAAGGATTTATCGATTCGTACGCTTTCTCGTTCGGGCCCTTCCGCGCTCACAGTGGGTCATCAGCAAGGGATGCATTAACTGAGCGAACAGGGAGGGAACATTTTTTCACGTGTTGTTTTTCATGTTCGTTCGTGTAAACTCGAGTGTAATAGATGATCAGGGAAATTTCGAAATTGTTGATAAACTGTTTGCATTTTTGACGAATGAGGAGATAATAAGGGAATATTGGATATCTGAGAAAATTTAGGAGAGTTCTGAATTCCAGAATTGGTAGTATTTTAGTTGCTATTCTGATACATTATGAAAATATGGGGTAATTTAATTTTGGATATTTTGTGAATTTTTGAATAGTATTGAAAATTTGAAAATTCTACGTAGATCGCAAATTTTTTTGGATTTAAGAGTCCATTTTATTCGAAGTGTTGAGGTTTGAAACACGATTTGATATATTCTGAATTTTGGGAACTGTAAATTTGAACACCAGTTTATTAATTTTCGTTTCGGAAAAAACTTATTATTTTCTCAATTTTGAAATTGAAGTCTTTTAAATCGCAGAATCAAAACTTCTCTAGTGATTCTAATTTTTATAAAAACCTTATAGAAAATTCTTATAAACATTTGTATAAGGTCGGTTTTATACAAGTTGTATAAAATGTGAATTTTTTATAAAGTGGTGGTTTTATACAAATTGTATGAGAAAAAATTTTTTTTCACATTTTTTCCAACATTTTTAAAAATATGCAAAATTTTTTCTAACGTTCTTTGGATCATTTTTGCTGATTATATACCATTTTTCATTAGTTTAGGAGACTCTAGCTCAAATTTCGTTTCGGATGGAATTTAGAAATTTTTTGGAGACAGCGGTATTTGAACTTGCGAACTTTGCATCAGAAATCCGATAGTCAACTTTCTTGTCTATTAAATCTATTTCAATTTGGATGCTTCTTTTTACTTTGACTTCAATGATTTTCAAATCCTATGAAATCATATGCTTTTACGTTTTGTAACTACTAAAAAACGTTACGAACATGATTTCCTATTCCCTTGTATAATAAAAATGTATCAAATAAGAGAAATTTCTTACATCAGGAAAGTTTTTTTCATAAAAATATGAAACGTGTCATGGAAATCGCGAAGTTTTTGTGAAAATAAAAGTTTCAGAAGAAAATCTGGAGACTATCAATTGTTTTTATAAAAAAACAGATGAAATGTATGAAATTTTGACAGATTTGATGAAAAATTTTTTCTATAAAGTTTTTATAAAACCACTTCATAAAAATCGAAAATTTTATATAAAATAACTTTTATAAAATCGACCTTATTAAAAAACGAATTTTGATGAATAATTCACTGATTTCAAAAAAATTTTAATAAAATAAATAATAAAAATAAAATGATGAAAATTTTATAATAAAAACTACAATCACTAGGGTAGCTTGTGGATTTTCCAATGGTATTAAAAATTTGAAAATTCCACACGAATTGCAAATTTTATTAGTTTCATAACTCTATTTTGTTCTCAATTTCAAGGTTTGAAACACGATTCAATAACTTCTAAATTCTAGAAACTACAAATTTAAAACACCAATTTATCAATTTCTGTTTCGAAAAAACCTTCTCTTTTTTTAAATATCAAAATATTAAAAGCTCCTCAATCGCAGAATCATGACTCCCATGTTTTCCAGTCCATAAATGGACATAAAAATTCAGAAATAAGAATACAAATTAAGAAATTTTCCTAGATTCCATTATATACAGCCTAAATCATGGTCGTGATTTAGGCATACATACAATTAGACTCTACATTTGGTATACATATAATGAATTTTTCTACACGTATTTGTAAACATGACATTTTTTCCACGGAATTATCGATTCCCCCTCGTAACGTTTTCTCGTGCAAGCCCTTGTGTTTTCACAATGGGTCATCAGCGCGGGATACATTAACTGGGCAAACACGTCACGTATATATACAGTGTACGTACACACTGTACATCGTACACTACATATATCATGGCCGCGGAGGGTCGAGGGGGGCTCGATCCGCGATCTTGTTGACTGTGCGAGTTTATCCCGAACTTTCCCAGCGGCGGGATGATATTTCCTCGCGGCGTTTTTATGATCCCGCCAGTCGAGATCGATTTCTCGCGGGAATATCGCCGATAAGTTTTCCCCAGAATTCATTCCGCTCATTTTTTTTTCTCTTCCGAGATAGCTGTTCAGCCCCGAGATCATTAAACCCCTGGGAATTTCGCATAAAAATAAATGTACTGAATACGTAATTACATGATTTGATGTAGTAGGAGATATTGTGTGATTATAAAACTCGAAAATTCTCGACTTGAAAAAATTTTTGTTCCAATGGTGAAACTTTAAATATCAAATCTAAAATTATGTATTCCGAAATCCGAAGTAAGACCAAGAATTTTCAACTTTAGTATTCTTCATTTGTATTATGTTTCAGTTTTACGAAATGAAAATTTTTGATTTTCATTTAGACAAATTTCATGTTTCTGAACCCTGAATTTATAATTTCGAATTTATTCTCAGTGCTTGACTAAAATCTCTGAAATTTTACACAAATGATCCGAAATAACACTGAAAACATGCATACATTACACTATTTGCATCCCCGAATTTTCCTTTCCAACCACGAACGCGCCCCTGAATCATTAACGAGCCCGAGAATCAAAAAACGCATAAAATTTGCGAAACAAAAGTCCCCTCCCCCGACGTGTTTTAATTAAATCCTCGTTTTAATTTCGAGATTGTTGAAACATGCAAACGAAAGCGACGAATAAAAAATCCGGGGACTTTTCCAACAGCGCGCAAACAGTAATTTTCAAAGGTGGGCTTTTCCCTGAATAAAGGAAAAAGAAAAACACGGTGGAAGGGAAATCTGGGGATATCCGCAAGATGTGTGGGATATCGCCGACTGCCTGGAGGTAATAATTCCATGATTATTTCATAAGGGTCAGGGGATTTGAATATGTATGCATAGAAATTTATAGTTGGCGAGGGTTGCGTAATTGCAGACTTGCCGCGACTTTTCAAGGGCTCGGGGCGCCGTGGAACTCGTTATAATGAAACAAAAACATACCCCCCTTAGGCCTGGCGTGATTATAACCGGTCGAGGCTTCCGACTCTTTTAATTTCCTGATTCGATATTTAGCAAACAGCGATACCCTTGATTTCATGCAAATTGACGTGTGTCGAGGGGTGGTACATCTAGAATTAGTATATTGTGCGACTAGTGGGAGAAAGAGGAGATTCCTCGAGCGTGGAGAGTGCCTCACGAGTACTTCAATGCAGTAAACTCTCGATGAAAGTCCCTTTATTCAAGTTCATCCTCGTTTCGAATCATCTAAACACAGTTAACTCTCTATATAAGTCATTCAAATACAGTATACTTCTAACTCTCGATTATACACGTAAAAATACTGTCGAATCTCCATTTATGTTCTTTAAGTACAGGAAAATTTGCCATATTGGCTCTCAAAATACAGTAAAATTCCAGTAAGAGTCATTTAAAGACAGCTCATTCTAGACAAAAGTATTTTTAATACAGTAAGCTCTCGATAAAAGTCTCTTCAGTCAAGTAAATCCTCGATTAGAGTCATCTGAACACAGTCAGCTCTCGATATAAGTCATTTAAATACAGTATATTCTCAACTCTCAATTTGACACCTAAAAATACAGTTGACTCTCCATTCGTGTCCTTCAAACACAGTAAATTTGCCATATTAGCACTCAAAAAACAGTAAGCTTTCAGTATAAATCATTTTAATACAGCTCTCCATAAGTTTACGAAGACTATATCAGTCAAGAGGTTAAATTACTTTTATTAATCAAATGTATATTATGTATAAAATTTTTTTTTCAAAACATCTCAGAAGTATTCATCCGTAAATTCCAAGGTAAAATATTTCGTGCAGTCGGGTCGGAAAATTATTTTCCGAATGACTTTTCGAGATGACGTTTGCGAGTTTTATGCGAAAATCTCCCTCGGGCCGGGATAATACAAGTTCGATTGGGCACGTGCGTAACGATATCGCTCTTTGATGGCCGCAGTTTGCAGACACTTCAATTCTCTCGGCAAAGTTTGCCCCGATGATTCATCGAGTCACTTTCCATGATCGAAGCCATTCGTTAAAAGCACTTTATTAAATTAACGGAACGAGCCTATGAACGTTTGCGTTTTGAAATTTTATCACTCTCGAAATTATCATATTCTGCTGTTCCAATTTTTTGACATCCATTTCACTTATCAGGCAGCGTTTTGATGTAGCTTCTCCGGGAGTCCAGATACATTTTTCCTGATATGATAAAATCAACGCTGTCAGGAAACAGGGGCTAATCTAGATTTTACATCTCTCTGCTTGCTCGGATTTTTGTGGTGAAAAATATGCCTTTCAGCGTTTGTGAATACTCTTCCCCGAGGGAAAATTGTTAATATTCAAAAATGGACAATCGGGGTATTCGCGTTGTGCAGGCTTTGCTTTATTCGTGTCACGATTCTGGCCAAACAACGGATCGGAATAAACGAAACAAAACGAAATCATGAGCTGCCGATGTTTTTGTGTGGAACGAATGTCTGAAATAATGAACGAACAAACTATAGAAGTAATAGAGTTGCATGGGATGAAAAAAGAAATTGTTAAAGGACGTTTTGGTGGATAGCGGATATAATTCCCAAAAATTCATCATATTCTGGGAATTTCACAGCAAACAAGACGAAAATTCTGTAAAATCTCTCACCACTCGTGGGTTTTCCCAAAAATCTCCAAAAAAGCTAAAATTGGAACTGAAAAAAACAAAAAAAATGTCCACTCTTCTATTTATATAAGACTCTTTCTCAAACACATCGACTCGATGACATCCAATTTCCTCGCGCGACTCTTGAATAACGAACAGAATGAAAAGTAATTGCTGAATGAGAGCAATTTTTCTGCACTCGTTCTTTTTCGTCGCCGGGTTTTTCATTCCGATATAATACTCGTTCGAATAAGGCTGACGCATTTTCGATGCCCTTCGCTCGACGAAAGAAAGAAAATGTTTCATTCGGGATTGAAAAGAAACATTGCGTGAATATCGGTGAAAGGCGCTTTTCCTCGATCGAGAAAATGGATCTTTCATAATGCTCTGTACAACTTGTCGAGCTAATAATCTCTTCCATTACCGCGAACATTTCTCAGCTGAGCTTTGCAGCTGCCGCCAAGAGTGTTCGACGAGAAAAAATTGTTCGAATCCGCTGAAAAGCGTGAAAGCGTTGAAGTCGAGTGTCGCTTTTAGAGATTTGTCGAGGGAAATAGAAGTATTTTGACATTGGGGAAAACATAAAAATGTGGACGGGAAATGGGAAAATAGTTGAGATTTCGAGAATTTTGCAGGAAGTTCAGATTTTTTGGAATCTTACGGAATTGGCAATTATCGAGGAGAAATTGAAGAAGAATTCAAATTTCCCAAACATTTCGAAAATTTCAGACATTTCAAAAAGTATTGAAAACTCTGAGAATTCGAACAGATTTCAATAATTCTCTAATAAAATTGAACTTTTCAAATTAGTTGAATAAATTTCACGTAAAAATCACCTCAGCTCCCTCCGAACGAAATTTCTTGCTACGTCCTTTCAATTATTGAAAATTCAATTCAATGGATCCAAAGTAACAGGAAATAATTAATTCAAAACTTCCAAACGCCCAAAAATCGTCATCCCCAAGTCTTCGAAAATCATCAGAACCATCAAAATTCATCACCAACATTCCCAACGAAACAGTACTCTCATTTTATATAATAAACGAAAATTTCCTACAGCACTTCAAAACTCTCAAAAACCATCTCAAAGTTCCCAAACTCCTTTCAACTTTCCAAAATCCAAATTTCAGAGCTCACACATCCAACACATCCGTACATTTCCCGATTAATTTTTCTCCCAACGCATTTTCCATTTCCAATCCTCGCTTTTCCCAACATTTTAAACATTGTTTACCGCCGCATTGACATCGAGTCTCATTATACTCCCCCAGGTCGTAGGAAGCCTGCCATTTCGAACGCGTTTCATGTCGCTTTCTCGAGCTCGATATGACGGCTGAAAGGAAACTGTCATAAGATTCGCAAGTGAATATAAAACTGTATTGTAATCGGGATACGCCAGCCCCCCCCCCCCCGCCCCTCTTTCATTCAACACGCGATTCGACAAAAAGGCCGCGCGACGTATAAGAATTGCGCAAAATGTCACGCACATATCGGACCAGGATAAATGACGTAGCGTCGATAGACGCTTAGCAAGGATTGATTTTTGCCTCGGTCAATGCGCCTTCGCCGATATACTTTCGTACCTCGAATGTGCATTGACATGAGAATGTGTAATAAATTATGCAGAAAATGCACGGGGAGATTTATTCCTTTCGAGGTTTGTTGAATGTTGCGAGGAGGGGAGGGGTTGTGGAGGAATTTGTGAGAAATGGTGGAACTGAGGGTTTTTTTCGTATTTATTTATGGTTTTTGGAATGGATATTGTTTGGATGATTTGATATTTTGAGGGGGAGAATTTTTTATCGGAGTTCGTTTTTTGATGAGGTTGATTTTAGGAAAGTGATATGAAATTTTTGATTTTTGTAAAGTGGTTTTGTTGAAATGGTATAGGAACATTTTGTTATGTAATCTGTCGAAATTTTCATTCAATTCGTCTGTTTTTTTGTAAGAACAGTTGGAAGCCTTCAAATTTTCTTATAAAACCTTTATTTTTATGAAAACTTTGCGATTTGTATGAAAAGCTTCATATTTTTATAAGAAAAACTTTCCTGATATAAGGAATTCATCAATTTTTTTGGTTGTGGGTTATAAAATTTTTATTTTTGAAACCCTAGTGATTGTAGTTTTCATGAAAACAGGCGGAATTTCCATAAAATCAGCGAATCATTATTGAAAATTCGTTTTTTTAGAAGGTCGATTTTACAAAAGTTATATGAAATTTTTGATTTTTGTAGAGGGCATTCATAAAAACGTTGGAAAGAAATTTTTTTATAAAATTTGTTAAAATTTTCATACAGTTCATTTGATTTTTTATAAAAAAGATTGGAAGCGTCCAAATTTTCTCATAAAACCTTTAATTTTATGAAAACTTCGCGATTTGTATGAAAAGTTTCTTATTTTCACAAAAAAACTTTCCTGATATGAGGAATTTCTCAATTTATTTGATTGTGAGTCTCTTCTAAAATTTTTATTTTTGGAACCCTAGTGATTGTAATTTCCATTAAAACAGGCGGAATTTTCATGAAATCAGCGAATTATTAATGAAAATTCGTTTTTTTATGAGGTCGATTTCATAAAAGTTATATGAAATTTTAGATTTCTGTAAAGTGGTTCTATAAAAACGTGATGAAAAAAAAATTTTTTATAAAATCTATCAAAATTTCCATACATTTCATCTGTTTTTGTAATATATAAAAACAGTTGGAAGCCTTCAATTTTTTTTATATAACCATTATTTTTATAAAAAGTTCATGATTTCTCCAGAAAGTTCAATATTTTTATGAATTTTAATTTTTTTTTATTCTGAGTCTCTTCTGAAATTTTCATTTTTCAAACGTTTTTCATTCAGGAACCAACAGTTCCAATTTTGAGAATTCCGAGCCTTAAATTTTGGAATTGTAGAGTTCAAATTACAAAATATGTAGAACTTTTCCATGTTCAGAATCGTTACTTCCATCACCGAATTCTGAATGTTTGAAATTTTAAATATCGAAAATTCGTAATTTTTCAGCATATAAGAAAAAAAAAAAAAAAAAATCATCAAAAATTCCATGAATGTGGAACTCAGTTAATTTCCTGAAAAGTGTACTCCACATACTTTTTTCATATTTTACCTACACACTTTAGAGTTTGATCGTTTGTTCCTCGACCGAACGTCTTGCCTCCTGAAAAATTCCATGCATCCTGGAGCGACTTTTGGGCGCGATATCGAGCCCGCGTTTCGCAAACTCCTCACGTATGAATAGACTGGACTCGCAGTATCTAACTTTGGCGAGCGCGGGAAAGGTTGGCCCCGTACAAAACTTGGCCCGACTCAAAATCGTGACATTCGAAACTTTTTCTCGCCGCCCTGTGTCAATTGTGCCCGCGGAACATACGGGGCTTGTTTGCTTTAATTACTGCGCGCCAACTTTTAATCTCCGCGTTTCTGTAAGATTCCTTTTTTTGTTTTCGCGGAAGTTGGGGCAAATTAACCCAACGTCTTGGACGAATAAACGCGAGGAGTTTAGAAATCGTTTAGCGGATACAGGCGAACTTCTGGAACTGCCCACATGCCACTTTTTCGAAATTTTCTGGGTCAACATTTGTTAAGTTGGAACTACGAATTGGGATGTTCTCGTTTCGGAGGTTTTTGGAATTTTGAAGTGATTTGGAGCTTTGGAGCTCAGGAATTGAGAAAGCTTTGGAAATTTTCGTGCTACGACGTTTTGGAGACTTGGAATTTCGGTTTTTTGGAAAATTATGTTCAATCGGATAGGCATGTAACCAGGGAGGGGCTGAAGCTCCCTCCGAAATTCTGGAAAATTTTGAAAATCTAGTACATTGTAGGAAAGTATATTTTGAAAAAAATTATAGTAAGACGATACTGACTTTCACAAGTGTCGAAGTTTTTGAGAAACTGGATAGTTTTGAACATTTTCAGCATTTCAAGATTTTCAACGATTTTGGGGGATTTCAGAGTTTGGATGATTTCGGAAATTTTACAAGTTTTTTAGAAGTTCGAAAAATTGTTGAATTTCGAGAATTTTGAAAATTTCGAAGTTTTGAACAAGTTTTGAAAGTTCGGAAAATTCACAATATTTCATTAATTCTTGAAATTACGAGAATTTTACGAATTTCTGACATTTCGAGACACTTAAGGTTTGGAATATTTTCAACATTTCAAGATTTGTAACAATTTTGAGCATTTTTCAAGATTGAAGTATTTTGAGTATTTTGGAATTTATTTTGGAATTTATTTTGGAATTTTCAGAATTTTGTAAAGTTCAAGAATTTCAAAATTTTCGTATCTTTCAGAAACTTGTAAATGTTTAAAAAATTCTGGAAATTCACAATATTTCCACAATTCATGAAATTACGAAAATTTTACCAATTCTCCACATTTAGAGAAACTTGATAATTCATAACATTCCAACAATTTAGAGAATTTCTGAAGTTTCCAGTATTTTGACATTTTTCAGAATTGTAAAAATTTCCGAAATTTCAGAGATTCAATAGTTTCGAAAATCTTGAGAATTAATGCACTTTGCGGAATTTTCAAAATTTTCAAAATTTCACAAATTTCTAAAATATCGACAAACTTTTGTCCAGTTGAAAAAATTTCGATATATTTCAAGATTCCCGACTATTTCAATGAATTCCAAAGTCTAGAGAATTTTGAAAATTTCAGAGGTTTCAATAACACTTATGAAAATTCTGAGAATCCAGGTAATGTTCATAATTCTCCAATAAAACTCCACTCTTTTAATTTGTTGCATTAATTCCGAGTGAAAATCACCTTATCCCCCCCCCCCCCCCCCCCCCCCCCCCCCCGAACGAAATTTCTGGTTACATCCTTGCAATCGAAACACAATTCCCGATATTTTGTAACACTATTTTAACTCTCAGCCCAAAATAATGCGCCTGTAACTGAAACCATGCCGCTTTAAATATAAACTGCGAAACTGTCCATAAAACAGCCAAACAAGTCCAATGGGAATTTTTATTTTCAATGAATTTTCAATGGCGTTACCGCTGGGTGCAAGTCCGGGCATTTGTTCTCCGCGGCACGTACTGTTGGGGGGGGCGGGGGGGGGGGGGGGCGGGGGGGGGGGGGGGGGGGGGGGGGGGGGGGGGGGGGGGGGGGGGCACGTCAAAGACCGTGAAAAGCCGGTATCAATATGGAATAACGAAAATTCCCGTTGCGTTCAAAGGGTTGCCAATTTTCCGAAACAAAGACCAAAGTCGAGGAGCGTTATCTGATTCACCGTTATGACGTGGGAAGTCTAACGCCCCGACAATTTAATTCCGCGCCGTATTACCCTGCGAATGACTAGCTTCGCGTGTATATTCACCCAGAGCTTTGCGGAATTATGCGGCTGATTCGAACGAACTGGAAATTTTGCATTTTCTCACGTTTTTGAGGTTGGAAAATATTTTACTTACAAATTCATGGATTAGAAGCGAAGGATTTAGTCTGTATACTTCTATAAATTCACTTTTTGAGTAAATTTTGGGAAGCTTTGGAGTTTAGAAGAATTTTGAGGTTTGGGAGCAGAAAAGTTGTTCTGGACTTTTGGGGTTCTGAAAATTTCGGAAGTTGTGAATATTTTGGAATTTTTGAGTTCTTAAGAATTTTCCAAACTTTTGGAGTTCTGAAAATTTCGGAAGTTGTGAATGTTTTGAAATTTTTGAGTTCTCAAGAATTTTTCAAAATTTTGAAGTTCTGAAAATTTTACAAGTTGTGAATGTTTTGGAATTTTTGAGTTCTTAAGAATTTTCCAAAATTTTGGAGTTCTGAAAATTTTGGAAGTTGTAAATGTTTTGGAATTTTGGAGTTCTTAAGAATTTTCCAAAATTTTGGAGTTCTGAACATTTCGCAAGTTGTGAATGTTTTAGAATTTTTGAGTTCTTAAAAATTTTCCGAAATTTCGTAGTTCTGAAAATTTCGGAAGTTGTGAATATTTTGGAATTTTCAAGTTCTCAAGAATTTTTCAAAATTTTGGAGTTCTGAAAATTTCACAAGTTTTGAATATTTCAGAATTTTAGAGTAATCAAGAATTTTCCAAATTTTTGAAACTCTGAAAATTTCGCGAGTTGTGAATGTTTCGGAATTTTAGAGTTCTTGAAAAATTTCCAAAATTCCGGATTTCTGTAAATTTCGCAAGCTGTGAATGTTTTGGAATTTCAAAATTCTTAAGAATTTTCCAAATTTTTTGAGTTCTAAAGAATTTCAATTTTTGAAAGATATCTAATAACTTCGGAATTTTCGACGTTTTAAAAAGTTCGGAAGTTCCAAAATTTTCAGGAACTTTCAAGTTCTGAAGCCTTAAAGTTTCCAAATATTTTAATTTTAGAGTTATGCCGATTTCGGATGAATTTCAAAGTTTTTAAGTATTCAGAAATCCTCAAGTTGTTAAGTTATGGCATTTTTAAAGTTTTGGAAATTCAGCCAGTTCTGGAATTTCAGGAAAACATTTATTTTTTACAAGAATGACCTAATGATTTCTATGGTTACAGATACAGGAAATTCAAATAACGAATCCGCAACAGTTTATAACAGTAATAAAAAATAAATCAAATATTTGAAACAGCTCCGAAACCGGTAGGTTATAATCTCTGAATTTTTTTCCCATGTTTTCTCCCATCTGAATCGTTCTGCTCGGCAATTTTATTACCGCGTCGACAAGAGCTTTTTGTGTTTCCGCGTTTGTGAGAAGATTCATAAAAATCTCGACCTCGTTGTTGCGAAAAATTTATGCAATTACTGAAATAAAACGGACTCCCAGAAATAAAATCCCTTTACACCCGACTGAAGTTGGAAATACTGTGTTTAAAGTGAAATAAAAAAAAAAAATGGGCAGAGTATCTCGGAAATTTATTCTTATTTCGTAAAAATTTTGTGCTTGTAACTATATGAATTTGGGTAAAAATAAAAATGGAAGATACGATGTATTTCCAAAAATATGATTATTGTAGAAGTGAGAGATTCTGCAAACTTGGAAAATTTATATTTAGTGTTTTTCAAAAGTGTCATTACATTCTCAAATTTTCCTGGAATTCGCCAATCAGTAAACACGAGAGATTTTCATACAATCTAAGAGAATTTTCCGACAATTCCCCAATTATTTTCTCTTATTTCCCTAGTGATTGTAGTTTTTATTAAAACAGGAAAAACTTTTATAAAATCAGTGAATACTTCATAAAAATTCGTTTTTTTATAAGGTCGATTTTATAAAAGTTATATAACATTTTCGATTTCTATAAAGTAGTTGAATAAAAATTTTATGAAAAAAATTTTTTTCATAAAATCTGTCAAAATTTTTATACTATTCATCTGTTTTTTTATAAAAACAATTCAAAGTCTTAAAATTCTCTTATAAAACCTTTATTTTTATAAAAAATTCGTAATGTATAAAAAGTTTTATATTTTTATGAAAAAAACTTTCCTGATATAAGGAATTTCTCTAATAGTAGTATTTGATACAAAACATAATTATACAAAAATATAATTATTGTAGAAGTGAGAGATTTTGCAAACTTGGAAAATTTATGATTATTATTTTTCAAAAGCGTCTTTAAATTCTCGAATTTTCCTGGAAATTCCTTACATTCGCCAATTGGTGAATACAAGAGATTTTCATAAAATTCTCAGAGAATTTCCCGACAATTCCCCAATTATTTTCTGTTATTTCCCTAGTGATTGTAGTTTTTATGAAAACGAGCAAAATTGATATAGAATCAGTAAATTATTTATAAAAATTCATTTTTTTCTATAAGGTCGATTTCACGAAAGTTATATACATTTTCGATTTTTCTGAAGTGGTTAAATAAAGACTATGAAAAAAATTTTTTTTCATAAAAGATGTCAAAATTTTCATACAATTCATATGTTTTTTCATGAAAACAATTGAAAGCCTCCAAATTTTCTTAGAAAACCTTTGTTTTTATAAAAACTTCGCGATTTGTATGAAAAGTTTCATAGTTGCATAAAAAAAACTTTCCTGATATAAGGAATTTCTCTTATAGTAATATTTGATACGTTTTTATTACACAAGGGAATATAAAATCATGTTTGTAACGTTTTTTAGCAATGACAAAACGTAAAAACATACGCTTTTATAGGATTTGAAAATCCTTCGTCTCAAACTAAAATAAGCATTCAAGTTGACATAGATTTGATGGACAAGAAAGTTGACTATCGGATTTCTGATGCAAAGATCGCAAGTTCAAATCCCTCTGCCTCCAAAAAATTCTTAAATTTTCTTTCGAAACGAAATTCAAGCTAACGTCTCACAAACTGATAAAAAATGGTATATACTTCAGCAAAATGATCCAAAAAAGGTTTAAAAAATTTTTGCACCTTTTTAAAGATGTTGAAAAAAAGTTTTAATAACAAAAAATTTTTTATCAAACTTTTATTAAACCACTTCATAAAAAATGCAAATATTACAAAACTTCTATAAAACCAACTCTATAAAAATGTTAATAAAAATTTTTCATAACGTTTTTTTAAAAACTAGAATCACTGTTCACATAAATTTCCAAGAAATCCATTTCGGCTACAGAAAATCTACAAAATCTCCGAAAAAACCCCAAATCTTCTCCCAAATCCGCAATCTCACCCCTGAAAAAAAAATCCATCCCCCTCCCCCCGAAGATATGACGCGCGTCACTTTTTCCGCGGTAATTAATCGGCATCATTAGGCTAACGAGGGGCGCGCACGCTAGCATGCATGCATGCATCCCGAAGCCGGCGCGGACGCCGCGAGGCCGGCCCGGCGGGGTGGGCGGGGGGGGGTCGGGGGGGTCGGGAAATGGGATGAAAAAATCCCCAACCACCCTCCCGACACTCGAAGAGAGCCCGGGGAACGCCGGGAGTAGCAAGTTGGCTCATTATCATGAACATTTGTTCACGTGTGTTGTACGTGTGCCCGCAACGCTATCGTAGCCGCGGCGCAAGTTATCATAATCACCGCGCGCGGCCGTAATAAGTCAAGGGATTATTACGCGGCGAAATTTTCTCTCCGCAATTTTCCACCCCCTGCCCTCCCCCTTTTTTCTCGGGAAATCCGTGGAAACCTCGTGTTGTCGCATTCGCGAAAAGTTGATCATTTCGTACTCTTAGATTTTGGATTCGTGTAATAATGTAATAATATAATATAATATGATGATGATATATAATATAATAATGATAATATATAATATGATGATTATATCATATAATAATATAATATAATATAATAATACTGTTCATTCAGGTCAGGGGCGCACGCAGAAAAAATTTTCGGGAGGGGTTTTCAAAAAATAAAAATGTTTCCGAATTTTTGAAGTTCCTGGAATTTTCAAAATTCCTTTAGTTTTTGCGATGAGCGTAATTTTCTTGATTCTTGTAGTTTTTCAATTCCTGTAATTTTTGGAATTCTTATAATTTTTAAAACTTCCGAAATTTGTGATATTCTCGTAATTTTTAAATTTCAACAAATTCTCGAAACTTCCGAAGTTTTTGGAAATTTTCCGATTTTTTGGAATACTTGAATCTTTGAATACGTAGGAAATATTTGAAACTCTAAACGCAGAAAGAATTTTCGGGATGGGTTTTCGAAAAATAGAAATGTTTCCGAATTTTCGAAGTTCCTGGAATTTTTTAAAATTCCCGTGATTTTTGCAATTCCTGTAATTTTTTAAATTCTTGTAATTTTTTCAATTCCTGTAATTTTTGAAATTCCCGTAATTTTTGAAATTCCTGTAATTTTTCAAATTCTTCTAATTTTTGAAATTCCTGTAATTTTTGAAATTCTCGTAATTTTTTAAATTCTCGTAATTTTTGAAATTCTCGTTATTTTTGAAATTCCTGTAATTTTTAAAATTCTTGTAATTTTTTCAATTCCTGTAATTTTTGAAATTCTCCTAATTTTTTCAATTCCTGTAATTTTTTAAATTCTCCTAATTTTTCAAACTTCCTAAATTTGTAATATTCTCGTAATTTTTGGAATTTTTCCAAATTCTCGAAACTTCCGAAGTTTTCGGAAATTTTTCGATTTTTTGGAATAGTTGAATCTTTGAATACACACGAAATGTTTAAAACTCTAAAAATTTTTGAAACTCTATGAATTTTCGAAAATTTTGTAACTCTCGACATTTTTGGACTTCACAAAGTTTTCAAAATTATCACAGTTTTCGAAATGCTCCGATTTTTCAAAATTCTTAGATTCTTCATAAAAATTCCAACGTTTCAGAAATTTCAGTACTGCGAGATCTTCGAAATTATCAAAGTGTCTGGAATTTCTAAAATCGTCAGAATTAATATAATTTTCCGAATCACTAAAACTGTTGACATTTCGGAATTCTCAAATTTTGATATATCCACAAGTTCTGCGATATTACAACATTTTTATACTTCTTCAGGACTTTCTGAACTTTCGTAATCTTCAAAATTTTTCAAAGTTTCCAAAATTTCCGGTTTTTTCGAATCACTTGAACTTTTGAAAATTGAAAAAAACTTTTAGAATCAAAAAAATTATAAACTCTCAATTTTCAAAAATTCCACAATTTTTGGAAGATTCGGACTATTCAAAAATTTCTAAATTTTGTAACAAATTGTAATTTTCAAGTTTACAATTTTATGAATTTATTCATAAATTGAACTTTGATTCTACTCATTTTACTTACTTACAACACTAAATCTTTTTCAAATTTCGGGAGGGGTTTCAACCCCTAAAACCCCCCTTTGCGTGCGCCCCTGATCCAGGTGTATAATTTGCAATAGACAAACGTTAGATTTTCGATTCGTGTATGTAAATTAAAATTTTTTTTTATTCGAATTTCGATGTCATGGAATTTCGGAAATTTGTTGAATTTGACGATTTTTGAGTTCTATTCTTTTCGAATAAATTTGGGGTTTTCAAAATTCTGCACATTTCGCGTCAGTGACCCCAGAAATCAGGAAAATGGGCTGGAAAGGTTCCAGACCACCTGGAAAATTCGCAAAAATTTCCAATTCCGGAGTTCCGTTAGACACCCCCGATGGGGAAGACGCGGAAGGTGCAACAGGAAGAGGTGTAACCGGCAGGGAAGCAGACAACCACGCCCCGTCCCTAAAATTTCATTCCCTGAATGATTAAAACCTAATAAAGGGACACGCCTACGTAGGGTAGATAGCGAGCTCGAAAACGCGGCACCCCCGATGCCGAATACCCGGCAGAATTTTCACAGTGACTGGCTTCAATTTCGTTTCGCGACCTCGTACCGGTGGTGGGTGAGGGGGGGGGGGAGGTGGGGGGTCCGGGGTGGTTGGGGGGCGTGGGGGGGGGGGGGGGGGGGGGGGGGGTGGCTAAGGTGATTTTCACTCGAAATTAATTAAATGAATTTGAAAAGTATGAATTTCGAGAGTGTTTGAAATCTCTGGAATTTTCGAAATCCTCTCTGGACTACGAAATTCATCAGGATGGCTGAACATCTTGAAATATACGGAAAATTTTCCAACTAAAGTTTTTCGGAATTTTGAGAATTTTTAATATTTTGAAAATTTTAAGAATTATGAAAACTGCCTTGATTCGCAAGATTTTGGAAACTTTTTTCAATCTCTGAAATTTCTTAAATTTTTGGGATGTTAAAAATCGTCAAAATACTGAAAACTTTCCGAATTCTATAAATTTTTGAAAATCGTGAAATGTTACGAATTATCAAGTTTCTCGAAATGTGAAGAATTTGTAAAATTTTCGTGAGTTCATGAATTATGGAAATATCGTGGATTTTCAGAATTTTTGGAAAACATTCACGATTCTTTGAAATTTACCCAAATGTTAGAATTTTCGGACTTTTCAAAATTCCATTAACTTCCAAATCCTCAAAATACATCAAACTTGAAAAATTCTCAAGATTTTCGAACTTTATTGAATCTCTAAAATTTCTACAATTTCTCCAATTCTGAAAGTTATCAAAATACTGAAAACTTTCGAAATTCTCTAAATTGTTGAAAATATTGAAATGTTACGAATTTTCAAGTTTCTCGAAATGTAAAGAATTCGTAAAATTTTCGTAATTTCAAGAATTATGAAACTATTGTGAATTTTAAAAATTTCTGGAACATTTACAAATCTCTAAAATTTACCCAAATTTTGGAATTTTCGGACTTTTGAAAATTCCAATAACTTCCAAATTCGCAAAATAAGTCAAACTTTGGAAATTCTCCTGATTTTCGGAATTTTTTTAAATTCTCAAACTCGTCAAAATACTGAAAAGATTTGAAATTCTCTAAACTATTGAAAATCTTGAAATGCTACGAATTATCAAGTTTCTCGAAATATGAAGAATTCGTAAGAATTTCGTAATTTCATTAATGATGAAAATATTGCGAATTTTTGAAATCTTTGGAACATTCACAAATCTCTGAAATTTACCCCAATTTTGAAGATCTCGAACTTTTTAAAATTCCAATAACTTTCGAAATTCTCAAAATACTTCAAACTTTAATAATCCTCGAAATTGTTAACAATCTGAAAATTTTGAAAATATTCTAAATTATCAACTCCTTTGAAATGTTATAAATATATTGTGGATTTCCAGAATTTTCCAATTTTTTGTAGAACTTCGAAATTTTTGAAATTGTTGAAATTTTGAATATTTTCAAACTTCTAAAAACTTGGAAAATCTTCGAAATCTCCCAAACTTTAAAAATTCCCCAAATTGTTGGAAATTATCTATTTTCTTGAAAACTTCCAAAATCCTCAAAATACTTTAAGCTTTGAAAATTCCTCAAAATTGTCAAAAATCTTGAAATGTTGAAAATATTCAAAATTATCAATTTTTTCGAAATGTTAGGAATTAGTAAAATTCTCGTAATTTTAATAGTTAAGAAAATATTGTGAATTTTGGCAATTTTTTAAACTTTTTCAGAACCTCGAAATTTTCAAAATTGTTCAAATTTCGAATATTTTCCAACTTCTAAAAACTTGTGAAATTCTCGAAATACTAACTCTGGAAATTCCCAAAATCGTTAAAAATCTCGAAGTACTGAAAACGTTCAAAATTATCTAGTTTCTCGAAAACTTCGACACTTATGAAAATCAGTATTGTTCTACTATTTTCTCTCAAAATATACTTTTCTGGCATGTGCTAGATTTTTCAAATTTTCCAGGATTTTGTCCTACAGTTTTTCTTGAGAAAACAAAAAATCGTTCAAAAGCTCCAACAAACCGTCACAAATTTTCTGAAACCTCCAAAAATGCATGTAATTTTTTTCAATTCCATTGCCTATCGGAACCACGTTCGAAAAAAATGTTCTAGAATTGTGATAAATCCTGAAAATCCTCTAGAATTGAATTCCAAATTCATGTCCTCCAAAATCCTCACTCAACATCCCTATAAATGTACATAGGTAAAATATTTGTTGATGAATGTATTCGTTGATAAAGAAATTCAGATGCAAAAATTGTAATGCTTCGCATTATGCATAGAAGCGTCTGCGGGAGAACCGTTTGCCTCCGGAACGTCGATGCGTTGGGGGTTGAAATACGAGGCGGGTTAAATTGGGTTATCAATTTTGGTTTTTGTTTGGATACGTGATACATCACGCGAGCGCGAACTAGTATCGCCGAACATATTTCGGAGCCGAAGATTACCGCGGTATCATTACGGAATTAGGTTCCGTGTAGTTTGGCCAAGGCATTGTAAATTTGGCCAACGTGCTCGGAGCCCTTTGGGAAAATTTGAAACTTGCATCGCGCCCGGGGATTCCCCTTAATTACAACTCCGCGAGCTTTCGGCATGCGTTGAATGGCGCGGCGACTAATCGTTCATTTTCGCGGTCTAATCAGAATTCCTGTCTTCGAGATCAAGGCGATTCTCTAATACGATACGCTTTATCGGGGTTTCGGAGGGTCGAAAATTGGGGCAGTTTTGGAATTCGTATAGTTTTTAGAATTTCGAGAATTATGAAAACTGCCTCAGTTCTTAAGGTTTTCGAAACTTTTTTGAATCTGCAATTTTTTTAATTTTTGGAATTCTGAGAATTTTCAAGATATTGGAAACATGGTAAATTCTCTGAATTGTTGGAAATCTTTGAATGTTACAAATGATCAAGTTTCTTGAAATATTAAGAATTCGTGAAATTTACATAATTTTGAAAATTATGGGAATATTGTGAATTTTCAGAATTTTTGAAACTTTTACGAGTCTCTGAAATTTACGAAAATTTTGAAATTCTTGAAATTTTCACAATTCCAATAACTTCCAAAATCCTTAAAATACTTGAAAATTTAGAAATACTCGAAATTGTTGAAAATTTTGGAATGTTAAAAATATTCCAAATCAATAAGATTCTCGAAATGTTAAGAATTCGTACAATTTGCGTCATTTTAGGAATTATGTGAATGTACATTTTGTGAATTTTCGAAACTTTTTTGAAACTCCGAAATTTTCAAAATTTTTGAAATTCTCAAAATTGTTAACAATCTTGAAAAGTTGAAAATATAACGAAGTATGCCGTTTCTCGAAATATGAAAAAATTCGTAAAATTTTTGTAATTTCAAGAATTATGGGAATATTGTAAATTTTCAGAATTTTTGAAACTTTCACGAATCTCTAAAATTTACAATTATGAAATTCTTGAAATTTTCAGAATTCCAATAACTTCCAGAATCCTTAAAATTCTAGGAACTTCAAAAATTTCCAAAATTGTTGAAAATGTTTACATGTTAGAAATATTCCAAATTGTCAAGTTTCTCGGAATGTTAAGAATTCGTATAATTTGCGTAATTTTAGGAATTATGAAAATGTGAATTTTTAGAATTTCCGAAACTTTTTTGGAACTCCGAAATTTCAAAAATATTTAACATTCTCAAAATTGTTGACAATCTCGAAATATTGAAAACATTCCAAATTATTAAGTTCCTCGAAATGTTCAAAATTCGTAAAATTTTCGTAATTTCAAAAATTATGAAAATATTGTGAATCTTTAGAATTTCTTTATAACTTCGAAATTCCCAAAATTTTCGAAATTCTGATAATTTTCAAACTTCTCAAAACGTCCAAAGTTCTCAGAATCCTCCAAACTCTGAGAATTTCCAAAATTATTGACAATCTTGAAATGTTGAAAATATTCCAAATTATCACGTTTCTCAAAATGTTCAAAATTCGTAAAATTTTCGTAATCCCAAGAACTATAAAAACATTGTGAATTTTCATAGCTTTTCCACAACCTCCAAATTTCCAAAATTTTCTAAATTTCCAAAATGTCCTACCTCCAAAAAACGTCTCAAATTCCCAAAATCCCCCAGACTCTAAAAATTCCCAAACTTGTCAAAAATCTTGAAATTTTGCAAACATCAATAAAAAATCATCAAGTTTCTCGAAAACTGACACTTGTGAAAACCACTATCGTTTTCCTTTTCTTCTCAAAATTTTCCAAATTTTCCACAATTTCAACATTCTATAAAATCGCCCCCAAGAAATTACAGGCAATTTTTAGGATTTTTCGGAAATGGGACGAAATTTCCATGCTTCCCTACATTCTGTACTACATTTTCGATATCTCCTACATAATCAATTCCATCTCAATTTTTGGGGGAATTTTTCAACCACCAAAACCACCCCCCCCCCTCTCCCCTCCCCCTCATACAGACCATAAATGAATTCCAAACCAAATGCAATATGAACAAACTTTTTTCAACGTGATGAAGAGACTTGAGGAAGTTTTTCCATTGGACGAAAGAGCCGAGGAGATAATTACTCGAGCACGCTCGCAGCGTTGTGTAAACACGAACGAATGCCGTAGCCCCGGGGGTTGTTTCCGGGGGATCGGGGGAGTTATTAGCAATCGGGGGAATTTGGCGGGTACGCTCCTCAATGAAATTTATTCCATCGCGACGATTCGCGAGCGCGAACGTGCGTCGCTCTCCGGCAAATGTTTGCCGAAGAGCCGGATTAGGTTTCGTTCGTAAAATTGCATTTCCCGCGATAGTTACGAAAGTCGGAGGAGGCGAGTTTTCGAGCCCCTCGCACGTTCGTCCTATCCTCGGCGGCCGGTGTCGGTCCTACCCCCAGCCTGATACGTTTTTCGCCCCGAAAGTCAACTGCCACGTTTTTGACAAGGTTATTCAGGTGTGACAATTTTTATCGAGAACGGTAACGAAAATGACGATTAATTATGCATTGTATTAGGAAAATTTTGATTCAGATTCTTATCGAGCCTAAATTTGAATATTTTATGAATTTTGATGTTTGAGCAATGTAGAATTTGAAATTTGAAAATCCAAAAATCAAGGATGTTCTGACACTGGGAAAATTGCAAATTCTCCCAGTGATTGTAGTTTTTATGATAAAAGGCGAAATTTTTATGACATGAGTAAATTATTTATGACACTTTGATTTTTTTATAAGGTAGATTTTATAGAAGTTGTATTAAATTTTCGATTTTTATTAAGTGGTTTTATGAATTTTTGGAATAATTCAAGAAACTTCCGAAATCTATAAGTTTTGGAACATTTTTTGTTGATACCCCAGATTTTCGTGACACTTATGGAAACTCAAAAAGTTTTCCCATAGTTTCGAAATTAATTTTCTGAAATTTTTCCGAATCTGTGGAAAACTCCAAATTACCATATAAATTTGGGAAATTCTGAGCGATTTTACGAAAACTTACAAAAATTTGAATAAATCGTCACAAATCAATAAAAAAAATGTTTTTTATAAAACTTTCATCAAACCACCTCATAAGAAATAAAAATGCGAATTTCATAAAACTTCTATCAAACCGACCTTATGGAAATTGTTATAACAATTTTTATAAAAATTTTGCATAAGGTTTTTATAAAAACTAGAATCACTAGTGTCTCCCATTCCGAATTTCCTCGATGTTTCAAAGTCCAACAAATGGAAATCGAGTATCGAAAATTCGCCCATTATACGTTTTCCACACACAAATTCCTTCAAAATTGAAAATAACAAAATTTGAACTCAACTCGCTCGATTTTCCTTTACCACCGCGTGAAATGTGTATCGCGTCCCACTTTTCCCGGGTCTTTTATAAAGCAGCGTCGCAAACAAAACCGTTCCCCCTTCAAATATATATAAAATGTAAATCCGTCTCCTCGCAAACAACAAGATGCTCCTCGATACGCGGACACAAAGAGGTCGCCGAAATAAAGTTGACTCTCGCCGTACGTTTTCCCGGCGATCTACATTTTCGCGGTTGCCCGGCGATATTCCCTTAGCCGAAATCTCCGTATCGATCCCGAATCCGATAATTCCGATAATCCGTTGGGCAATTTACAGAAACGCGCCGCCGCATGAGCTGTCCAAACAGCGATAAAAAGGTTTATTGCCCCTCGAAACCAGCGGCCGTGGATTTGTTTAGCTCCTCCCGAGCATTCATAACTTCTAACTGGCTCGAGGGAAATGCGGAAAATTGCCCGAATCCATGTAAATTCCGGAGCCCGGGGGAAAATATTTGACCCTAATGATGCTTTTTCGGTTGGGTGCAGGTTTTTTGGGCGTTTCGTGGAGTACGTATTTGGTTATATGGTCACAAATATTTATGCGAATCAAGATCAAATGAGAATTACATTCACAAAAGCTGTATGTTTTCGTAGAGTGAAATACTACCTCAAAATGAGCAAAATCCCACTCATTTCGAATAAAACTTTTACTTGCAGAAATTTAGGAAGTAATCGATTCGAGAAAAAAATGAGATTTTTTCGAAATTACGTCTTGATGCACTTTCCCTTTTCGCCTCCTCCGAGCTCGTTGTATTTTTCATGCCACAAGCGAGAAAAGCGAACTTTGTAAAAATCGCCGACGTTTCCTAAAAGCCATTTTATCGCTGTCAATTACTTGTCATCCCGGCGATTTTTAACCTTTGCCAGGGCCGCGACAGCCGGAATTATGTGACACGTAGAAACGCGCGTTTTCATCGGACAGAGACGAATAGTCGTACGAGGAACATCCGGCTAATGCTTCGAGAGAATAGCTACACGAATTTTCGAGTAGTGATAAAGTGTTTCGGCTACGTATATATAATGTGCGCGGGAAAATGCCCGGCCACGTAAGAAAAACGCGTAGAAAGCCGTGGATAAAATCGTAACGATTTTCTGTTAAAATTGAAAGGAGTTTACGAAAAAATAGGATCGCTAGTGATTGTAGTTTTTATGAAAACAGGCAACATTTTTATCAAATCAATGGATTATTTATGAAAATTCGTTTTTTTATAAGGTCGATTTTATGAAAGTTATATGCAATTTTCGATTTTTATGAAGTGGTTTTATAAAAACTTAATGAAAAATTTTTTTTATGAAATCTGTCAAAAATTTCATACAATTCATCTGTTTTTTTATAAAAACAATTGAAGGCCTCCACATTTTGTTAAAAAACCTTTATTTTCATGAAAACTTCGCGATTTGTATAGAAAATTTCATATTTTTATAAATAAACTTTCCTGATATGAGGAATTTCTCTTATAGTAATATTTGATACGTTTTTATTACACAAGGGAATAGAAAATCATGTTCGTAACTTCTTTTATCAATTATAAAACGTAAAAACATATGATTTTATAGAATTCGAAAATTCTTTAACTCAAATTAAAAATAAGCATCCAAACAAAATTCAAGCTAGAGCCTCATAAACTGATGAAAAATGGTGTATATACATTATCAAAATGATCTAAAAAAGGTTCAGAAAAGTTTTTTCGTATTTTTAAAAATGTTGAAAAAAAGTTTTTATACTAAAATTTTTTTCTCATCAAACTTCTATAAAACCACTTTATGAAAAATGCAAATTCCACAAAACTTTTCCAAAACCGACCTCATAAAAATGTTTATAAAAATTTCTTATAAGGTTTCAATAAAAACTGAAATTATAAGGTTAAATCATTAGTTATCTATCATTAGCCTTTAAAAATCTTGGATGAACTGCAATTGAGGACGAAAATCTGTAATAACTTTTGCTGAAGAAAATTTTTCTTTATTTATTCATATATTCATGAAAAATAGAACGAATGAACAAATAAAATAAAAAATTCAATCCTTCCAGATAAACTGAACAAATTTCGTCAAATTACGAAATTACGTCGATTTTCCCAGCAAAAATAATTGGCAAAAAGCTCTCCAAAAACTCACCGCGTTTTTCTGGGACTTTTATTGTTGCGCAGAATTTGGAATTACGAACGTTTGTTTTGCATTTGCAAATGGGTTTCGCGCTTGTGGCTGCTATTTTGCTGCGCGAATTAAGCATTCCGAGCACTTTACACGCTCGAACCTTACATAACTCAAATAACGAATCTTTCTCCTGAATAATGTATCCCTTGCTGCTGCCGGGGCAGATCTCGACAGATTTTTTAATTAATCCTGCAGTTACACACTCGGATTTTTTGCGCTTTTTCTCGGTTTGGCGAATCTCGCTACCTTTTTATTCCCGTGCTACGATTTCGAATTTTCGTGAATCCGTAACGCATTTAATTATTATTGCTGAATAACGAGAAAATGGAGAAATCATTTTTTTTGGTGTTGCTTCAGTGTCTAAATATTCATTAAATATGATAATTCTGAACTGATATCATATATATACATATATGTCACTAGCGAAGACTTCCGAATTCCAAAACCTTCGGAATTTCGAAAATTATCGAAACCTTCAAAATTTCAAAATCACGAAATTCCAAAAATTTGTGACGAAAATGTCAAAAACCGCAGATTTTTAGGGATGGTAATACCTCACACTTTGAAACTTCGAAATTATTCAAGATATGTAATCTTTCGAAATTTCAAGGATTTAAAAATTTCCAGAATTAACAATTTTGAACCTTAAAAATTATTTAATACTCCATAATCCAATAACGTTCTCAAAAACTTCCAAATTATCCCAAAACCTTCGAAACTTCCCAATTTTTCGAAACTTTCAGAATTTCAAAATCCCAAAATTTCGAGTCAAAATGTCAAAATGTTGAAAATTTCAATACCTCAGACTTCAAAACTTCGAAATATTCAAAAACATCAGAACTCTTGAAATTTGAATAACTTCAGAAATTCAAAATTAACAATTTTCGATACAAAAAATTATTTCAAATCACCCAAATTCAATGTTATTCTCGAACTTGCTTCCAAAATTTCTGAAAACTTCCAAATTTTTGAATTTGAATACTTCAGGCTTTAAAACTTCGAAGTTCTTCGAAGCATCGAAACTTTCAGAATTTCGGGACTTCAACATTTTTAAATAACCAACTTTTACTCTCAAAAATAACGTAAAATTCGAAAATTCAACGACATTCTCAAAAACCTTCAACACGTAAAAATTCCAAAAACTCCAATTCCCCAGACTATAAAACTAAAGCTCAAAAATTTCTAAAAATCAAATACGTTCGAAATCTTCAAAATTCGAACTATAGCGAAAAATGAAGAAATAAAATTCAACTAGATAATTTTCAGCGATCCGAAATTAATTCGTATGTGGAATTGAAACTTTAAAAACCCAGAGTTTTGAACAAATTAATAAACCCATCTAAAATGTTGATACATCGTTCCAAAAAAATAATAAATTTCACTATGTCACTGTTTTTTGAAACAATAAAATTTCATAATTGAATAAATTTGGTAAAATTCAACATTCTTCACCCAAAAATCCCAGCGAAACAACAAAAAACGAAGGAAATATTTCCCGAAAGCTCGTTTTTCCCCATCCAGCGACGTTTTCTTTGCTTGTACGTGCTTGGTTTCCCAAAACCAAAGCTTTGACAATAATCTGGGGAAGAATTCGATTTCTGAAACAGGACGAAAGGATTCGTCTCATAATTACGCGAGTCGGGTGGGACTTGAATATTTCATAATTTACCGGGGCATTTGCATCCATAAATGCCTTATTGAAGGCGCCGAGCGCGTTACAGTGTTTCCCACTTTGCGGCCGTATTTTCCAAAGGAGCCGGATATTTTCGGCGCCACGTTGAATGTGGTGGTGAATTTTTTCGCCGCCCTGGCGCCGCCGACAGAGACCCGAAAAACTTTGAAACTTTACCTGTTTCTAGAAACTAGTCAATTTGTGGCAAAAAAGACGAAAAGCCATTCAACAACTGGGTTGAAATCGTCGGGATTTTCATAAATAATGGCTGTGCGACAAAATTTGAAAAATTTTTACACGTTATATACTGTGTCTATCAAACGTAGGAGAGAGTTTTTTAATATGTCCGAATTTTTTGGATCAAAGTTTTTTTCATTCGCAGTTTCGAAAATTTAGAGTTTGAGTGTGACAGTTTTCGAACTCAATATTTGAAAAATGAAGAAGTTATGAAGTTATAGGAATATTTCATTTCGAAGAACTTTTCGTGATTTAAGGAATTGTTTTTTTTTCAAAATTCATGTTTTTTGGGGAGTACAATTATTTTTGAATAACGATAATTATTTTATAAATTTCGAATTTTTACCGGTGTCTTTTTTTTCTAAATTTTGCGTATTTTAGATTATTTTTAGTATCCACTCATAAATGTTAAACGTTTTGGAATTATTCCCTAGTGATTGTAGTTTTTATAAAAAGAGGAAAATTTTTATGAAAGCAGTGAACTATTTATACATACATTCGTTTTTTATAAGATCGATTTTATGGAAGTTATATGAAATTTTCGATTTTTATACAGTGGTTTCATAAAAACTTGAGAAAAAAATTTTTTTCTCCAAAATCTGTCAAAATTTTCATACAATTCATCTGTTTTTTTGTAAAAACAATTGAAAGCCTCCAAATTTTCTAATAAAACCTTCATTTTTATGGAAACTTCGCGATTTTTATAAAAAGTTCCATATTTTTATAAAAAACTTTCCTGATGTAAGGAATTTCTTTTATAGTAATATTTGATATATATTTGATGTTTTACTGACCTTATGAAAATTTGTATAAAAATTTGTATAAAAATTTTTTATAAGTTTATTTTTCAAACTAGAATCTATTTTCAATTAAAACAAATTGAACTTTTTCCACATTACGTAAATTTCATCGCTTATAAAACACTCGATTTTTCGAAACATTCGTACATTTCGAAAAAACAAAAAAATGAAAAATAAATTAATAAAATCCAAATTTTTACTCATTTCAGGAAACAAGTTGATCTGTGACTGCAAGCTCGCTTGGATTTGGGGTTTGAGAAACGAGACGAAAAATCTAAAGCTCCGGGATGATTTGCATCAACTCACTTGCTTTTTGGAGACCAACAATATCACCCAAAAATCGCATGACGATGTCGAACGAATTCAGGCTCTCGAAATGGCTCGAAATCCAGGTAAAATTTTGCCTTTTTCGTACCCTCCCTAATTTCCAATTCAAGAAAAACCTCGAGAGAATTCGAATTTTCGAATTTCATTACAGTAACCTCCTGAAAATCGTATTTCAAAGAAAAAAATTATAAATTGTTAATGATCTCCAAAGTACTTCGTTAATTTAATGAGTTTTTATTGTCTATTATTATTTTTTTATAATAAATTATTATTTTTTTATAATAAAAATTATAAATTGTTGATGATCTCCAAAGTTCAACGTTAATTTCATGAGTTTTTATTGTCTATTATTATTTTTATATTATTTATTATTATTACTATTTATAATAGTAATAATTTTAGATAGAAATGAACAATTTTACCTGAATATCAAATTTTTTATTCAAGTGGAATTTGGGATCTGTATTATAAATTCGAAAAAATTTTAAAAGTTTAAAAGTTTTTAGAATTTCAACGATTTCGAGAAATTTCATAATTTCGAAAATTATGGACATTTTAAGAGTTTTCGAAGTTTGGAGAATTCGAAATATTTTCATTATTCTGGAATTTGAAATATTTTGATTATCGTTAAGTTTCGAAAATTTAAGAAACTTGAGTATTTTGGAATTTACGAAAAGTTTGAAAATTTCTAGCATTTTCACGATTTCGAGAAATTAAATAACTATGAAGATTGTGAAAATTTGAAGAATTTTTAAAGTTTTGTAAATTTTGAATATTTTCATTATTCTGGAATTTTCAATATTTTGAGTATTGTTAAATTTCGAAAATTTTAGGAATTTGAGGATTTTGTAACGAAAAGTTTGAGAATTTCAAGCATTTTCACGATTTCAAGAAATTGAATAACTTTGAAGTTTGTGAACATTTGAAGAATTTTCGAAGTTTTGAGAATTTCAAATATTTTTTAATTCTGAAATTTCGAATGTTTTGATTACTGTGAAATTCCAAAAATTGTAGGGATTTCGTAAATTGTGAGATTCTTAAAAATTTTCGGTAATTCAAAATGTGCGAAAAGTTCAAAAATTTTTCAGATTTCCATGATTTCAATAATTTTCAGAATTTTTGCAGTACATGTTACTTCGAAATGTCCGAAAAATGTGAGAGTTTGAAATTTCTGTCAAAATTCTCAATAGAGAATTTCAAATATTTTGACTATTCTGGAATCTCGAAAGTTTCAAGAACGTGGAGAAATTTCAAAATCTTCAAAATATCAAAAAATCCAGGAATTTCAAAAATTTTGAGACCTACAAGAATTTCAAAGATTTTGAAAATTTTCCAAATTCTCAAAATTTTGATCCGTCTTAGAATCCCAAAAATTTCGATCATTTAAAAAAAGCATAAAATTCAAAAAATTCCGAAAAATTCGTAAATCCATCGATATTTTGAAATTCGAAAATTTTAGTAGTCTTGAATATTTCGTATAAATTTCAAAAAATTTCAGAATTTGATTTTTTTTTATTATTGAAATACATTATTATGATAATAAATATCATAATATATATATAATATTATAAATATATATTGTCAAAAACATATGATGTGAATACATCCATAAATGAATATTTTATGAATAATACATATTTGGGGGGGGGGGGGGTAGATATACTACCTCCCCACAAAATATTTATTATTATTTGTTATTTATTGATTCCAAAGTTTATGATCATAGTTCGAAAAATTAGTTTGTATATTCAACATTTGTTTACCGTTTCACTCGAATAATTTCGTGTTTGCCATTTCATACACAGATGTTCGAAAATTCAGATCAAATACAGTTTTCCGAAATCACTTCCAATTCTGTTCAATCGAAGCTCATTCGTGCTTTTTCACCCATTTAATATGAAATCGACGAACCCACGTTTTATCTTTTTGATCCATCCAACGAATAATGAACCGAAGTTCAATATTCCATGGAACTCGATGGATGTTTTCGACCGGATGTAATCCAATTTTACAGTTGCTCAATTATAGAAAACCGAGCATGAATAATTCGCAGTGTTTTGTGGAATTTGTCTGCTTTATTTCGAATATTTCGTTTGCGAGTCATTTCGGAATGAATCGTTCTCGTGATAAAAACCGATTATCTGAATTTGATATCATGAATGTCAGGTTGGAAAAAATCCGGTTATTGGACGAAATTTTTTTCGTTTTTATTGACTAATTGATGATAATTGCATGTGATTTGATTACGTTTTTGTGCTGGTATAATGCGGCATATTGCGGAGTGTCTGGGAAAATTTTTCTGGGTTTCATTGAAATAGCGATTAATTTGGCACTAAGTGTACAAAATGATTCGAAAAAATATAGTTGTCGAGATTATTGCGGAAAGCTGCGGAGAAGTAGAAAAAATTGAGAAGAACTGGAGAAATTTTGACATTTTTTGTGATTTTTGGTAATTTTTTAAAGTATTTGGTGCATTTTTCGTATTTTTTTTTTTTTTATTCAATTTTATATAGTTTTTCGCGAAGTTTGATTAATTTTGGTAGCGCTCTGTTTGATTTTTTTTTTTCTTAATTTTCGCTATTTTGTAAATTTTGGTAATGTTCTGGATTTTGCAGCTTTTTGTAACGAATTCTATTTTTTTGTGTAAATCTGTAACTTAGACATTATATTATGTACTTCAGTTCGAATCAATTTAGTACCAGATTTTAATTTTTCGTAACTTTTGGCAGTCGATTTCAAAAAACTTCATATAAATTTACATAACTTTCAATCTTTGAAATTATTTTCAACTTCAAAATTAATGAAATGAAATTCTGAAAAACATCTGAATTAAAAAACTTTCCAAACGTTTAAAATTTCAAAGTCCCAAAATTTTAAAAAATCATATGAATTTACATAACTTTCAATCTTCAAAATTATTTTCATCTTCAAAATTTAATGAAATTCTGAAAAACATCCGAATTAAAAAACTTTCGAAACGTTTGAAATTTCAAAGTCCCAAAATTTCAAAAATCTAGATGCTTCGAGCTTCAAAACTTCCAAAATTTCAAGTCAAAATGTTGAAAATTTCAGCATCTCAGACTTCAAAATTTCAAACTTCTTCAGAACATCAAAACTCTCGAAATTTGAATGACTTCAGAAATTCAAAATTAACAATTTTTGATACAAAAGTTATTTAAAATTACCCAAATTCAATGACATTCTCGAACTTGCTTCCAAAATTTCTGAAACCTTCAAAATTTTTGAATTTGAATACTTCAGGCTTTAGAACTTCGAAGCTCTTCGAAACTTTCAGAATTTCGGAACTTTAGAATTTTCAACTCGGCAACTTTTACTCTCAAAAATTACGTAAAATTTTAAAATTCAACGACATTCTCAAAAACCTTCAGCATGTAAAAATTCCAAAAACTCCAATTCCCCAGACTATAAAACTAAAGCTCAAAGCTTTCGAAACATGAAATATTTTCGAAGTCTTCAAAATTTCATAATGCCAAAATTACAACAATTACAATATTTCAGGCTCCAACACTTTCGAAAATTTTCAAAACATGAGAACATCCAAAATTTTTAGAACTTCGAATATATCAAGATTAACAATTTGCAATCTTAAAAATTATTTAAAACGCCAAAATTTTACGTAATTCTCAAAGAATTCCGAATTTGTTTCCAAAGCTTTCGAAATTTCGAACATTTCTGAAATTTTCAAAATTTAAGAATCCCAAAATTTCCGAAATTCAACATCTCAAGCTTAAAAACTCGGAAATTCTTCAAAATTCCCGAGGAATGTATTTCCAATTTGCCTGATTTTGAGAATTTTCAGAGTTTGGAGGAGGATTTTGAGAATTTTAGACGTTTTCAAAAGTTTAAAAATTTCCAAAATTTCGAAGTTTGAAAAACCGTTTTCCAAAACTTTCGAAACTCCGAACATTTTCGGAACTTTCAAAATTCAAGAATCCCAAAATTTCCAACACTCAACATCTCAGGCTTAAAAACTTGGAAATTCCCCAAAATTCGCGTGTATTCCCAATTTTCCTGATGTCCCCACATGATTTTTCCCAATTTCCAGAGAACTACATCGGCGAACATCGCAAAGAAGAAAGCGACGATTACGCGGACGACCAGCCCGATTATAATTACGACGAGGACGAATCGGAGCACAAAAAACACAGCCTCGGCGCCATCAAATCGTCCCAGGTAAAAACTCGGCCGCGATTTTCTTTTTTTCCTTCCAGGAATCAATCGTTAATTAAACCCCCGGAACGAACATTGCCTTAATTAACATTAATCACAAGGGAGGATTTTCCGGCTTGAGACGGACTTTGAAAAAAGCCGGGGAAAAGCGAGCTCATCCCGTCTCCTGAATTCTTCAGGCTTTATTTAAAGAAGTGTCTTCCCGGCATTAAACGTATCCCCCCCATGTCGCTCGTTCTACGTGGTTTCAATTTGAACAGGAATTTCACTGGCTTTCCGATCGCTCGCGGAAGTCGGAGTTTTGACGTTGAGTTTTCATTCTGGACAATTTGAAAAATCTGGCACATTGCAGGAAAGTATATTTTAAAGGAAATTGAAAACGATACTGATTTTCGCAAATGTCAAAGTTTTTGGGAATATTCATGATTTTTGATATTTTTGACATTTGAAGATTTTGAACAACTTTGGGGATTTTTGGAGTTTGGAGGATTTTGAGAATTTGAGACGTTTTTGAAAGTTGGAGAATTTTTGAAATTTTAAAAGTTTTGGGAGTTTTGTAGTTGCGAAGAAGTTTTGAATATTCACAATATTTTCATAATTATTGGAATTACGAAAATTTTACGAATTTTTGACATTTCGAGAAACTTGATAATTTGGAACATTTCAAGATTTTCAACAATTTAGAGGATTTCGCAAGTTTTCAGTATCTTGACAATTTTCAGAATTCCAAAATTTCAAAAAATTTCAGATATTCAAAAAAGTTTCGAAAATCTTGAGATTTAAGGCAGTTTTCATGATTCTTGAAATTCCAAAAATTATACGAATTTCAGAAAGTTCGAGAAACTTTTGTCAAGTTTAAACATTTGCAACATATTTCAAGATTTTCAACTATTTTGATGAATTTTAATGTTTTGAAGATTTCGATAATTTCTAATCTTTTCGGAATTTCCAAATCTTTCAGAATTTCATTAATGTTAGAAATTTCAGAGATTTGGAAAAGTTTTAAAAATTAAAAAATTTCACAATACTCCCGTACTTATCAAATTTGCGAAAATTTTACGAATTTCTTAAACTTCGAAAAACTTGCTAATTTTAAACATTCTGAACATTCATCAATTTCCAGATTTTCAACAATTTTGTCAATTTTCAAAGTTTCAGAGTATATTGAGAATTCAAAAAGTCTAAAGAATTTTAGCAATTTCAAGAATTTCAAAAATTGTGGAATTTTTAGAGATTTTCAACAATTCTAAAAATTATGAGAATTTCGGAAATTTCCATAATTCTTTAATAATATTTCACTATTGAAACTAGTTGATTTTATTTCAAGTAAAATTCACCTCCCCCCCCCCCCCCCCCTCCCCCCTCCCGAACGAAATTTCTACTACGTCCTTGTTATATGGCAAAAATTGTTCTGAAAAGTTTTCCGAAGAAAAATCGACTCGAAACAGTGATCACGTGATTAAATGTCGAGTACCCTCAAAGAGGAGAAAATTCGTTTGAGAAAAGACATTTTTCTCATATCGGAAAATTCATTTTCTATACATGAACTGTCAAATCCATTCAGATCGTCAAAAGCTCTCTTTCACTTCCGGAAATTCTACATAGATTGGCATTTCAATCGATATCGTCCAAATTTCAGAGTCTATTAAGTCTATTTTCGGACGATTCTCTCTCACGAAAGAACTTGTTTTTTACCATTTATATTAAACCATCCAACGAAAAAAAACTGCCTCTGACAGAAAATGTGAAATTCGATATCTTCTCGCCTTGTAAGCTTTTTTTCGCCAAATTCGGGGAGGAAATCGTAACTATTTGTGTGTCGAATATTCCGTCGTAAAAAAGTCGTGAATACCCTTCGTGCGATTTCCTGGCATGTCGCGAGTACATTGAATGTAAACGATTCCGTTCGACGGGGCGATAAAAAAGCCGCCTCGTATTTTTCAATAATTTCGAAGAGCCTCGCCGCGACGTCCGATAAAATTTTCACGTCGTCGTTCAATGCCGGGGATTCCGAAGCGAACAAAAGCGATGTGCTTTGCGCGAGACAACTTTCAATTAAATCCTGGGCTCGCTGTTTATCAGTTCCGCCGCGTGTTTACTCTTGCCTTTGGATTGATTGAAAGTTATTTTTACAGAAATTGTGTTTTTCTTTGAACGGTGATGGGAATGATGGAATTTTTTACTAATTTCGAGTATTTTTGTACATTTTTTCATACTTTTTATGGATTTGGAAAGATTCAATAACCGTTCCAGGGGGGGGGGGGGGGGGGGGGGATTTTTGAGGGAAATTAACCCAACAAATTTGAAAAGTGAGGTTTTATTAGAGAATTATCAAAATTTCCTAAATTCTTATGATTTTTCTGAGTGTTTGGAATCATTGGAATTTTCGAAATCCTCTGGACTTTGAAATTCATCAAAATAGTCGAAAATATTGAAATATATAAAAAATGTTCCAACTAAAGTTTTTTATAATTTTAGAAATTCGTGAAATTTTGAAAATTCCGAAAATTTCGATAACTGCCTTGATTCTCGAAATGTCAGAAATTCGTTCAAATTGTCGTAATTTGAAGGATTATGAAAATATTGTAAGTTTCCAGAATTTTTAAAACTTTTCAAAAACTTCGAAATTTCCCGAAATTGTTAAAATTCAAAAAATTTTCGAACTTCGAAAAACTTGTCGATTTCTCAAAATCCTCCGAACTCTGAAAATCCTCGAAATTATTTAAAATCTTGAATGTTACGAATTATCAAGTTTCTCGAAATGTGAAGAATTCACAAAATTTTCGTAATTCCAAGAATTATGCAAATATTGTACATTGCTGGATTTCTAAAGTTTTTCAAAATTTCGGAGGCTACGTGTTCGGACATTTAATGTGAAATCTCGAATTTTTGCACAAAGATACTAATTTTTGGCTCAACGGAATATATTGATAATTCACTCAAAGCCGAAGAATCGGAAATAGAAAAAAAGTCGCTTCTTTTAAAGTTGGATTTACACAAAATACAAAAGGCTACAAAATTCAAAAGTTCATTCATAAAAAAAAAAAAAATTGAAAATATCTAGTTTTTGTCAGTGTGCCATGAATTTTGCAAATTACGTAATCATCGAAAAAAATACAATTACGTAACCCACAGTTGATTTTCGAAGTAATAAGCTTCTTCAAAGAGTATAAATCTTTTTAGATTTGACGGATTCTTCTGTAAATCGCTGGAACTTTTTCACGAGCTTTCATTTTACGATATCATTTGCGCAGTTTTTCGATTTCCAATATGAAATAACACAATGTCAACGCGTTTCGGTCATATCGTAAAAAAGCCACGGGAAATGCGAGCACGATGTTCGATCAAAGTATCGCAGGAAAAATATTACTAGTTCCAGTTTTATAGCTTTTCTTCCTCAACTCGTTCATGACATTTCAGAGTTCCACCCAAAAAATTGCCTTGGACTCTTTTGAAAACTTATTCGAGAAATCCCATGCATTTCGAACGATTTTGATGAAATTTTCAGCGGAACCCTGAAAGTACAGGACTTGGACTAAAAGTTAAGGTTGAACGGTGGAAAAATTGAGTTTTTTCCACAAGAACTTTTTTTGTTGAACATCATGTCTCACCAGAAATGAGTATAAATTGATAAATTTTATATGATTTACGATATTAAATGCATTATTCTACGTGCTGTAACGTTGCTAAAATCGAAAATGAAAAGATGGAAAAACTAAAAATCTCCGAACAAGGACGTAACAAGAAATTTCTTTCGGGGGGAGGGGGGGGCTGAGGTGATTTTCACTCGAAATTAATTCAAAAAATTTGAAAATTGAAGTGAAAAAATCGGAAATCTTCAAATGTATGCAACATGTTCCGACTAAAGTTTTTCGAAATTTTTAGAAATTCGTAAAATTTTGAAAATTTCGAGAATTCCGAAAAATGCCTTAATTCTTGAAATTTTCAAAACTTTATTGAATTTCTAAAATTTTTTCAATTCTGAGAATTGTCGAAATACTGAAAATTTTCGGAATTCTCTAAAGTGTTGAAAATTTTGAAATGTTGCAAATCAAGTTTCTCGAAATGTGAAGAATTCGTAAAATTTACGTAATTTAAAGAATTGTATAAATATCGTACATTTTCAGAATGTTTGGAACATTCACAAATCTCTAAAATTTACTCATATTTTGAAATTCTCGAACTTTTAAAAATTCCAATCACTTCCAAAATTCTCAAAGTACTTCAAACTTCAAAAATTATCAAAATTGTTAAAAATCTTGAAATGTTTGAAATATTCCAAATTATTAAGTTTCTCGAAATGTCAGAACGTCGTAAAATTCTCGTAATTTCAAGAATCGTGAAAATATCTTGAATTTCCAGAATATTGAAAATTTGTTCAAAACTTCGAAATTTTCAACATTGTTGAAATTTTGAATATTTTCAAATTCCTAAAAACTTACAGAATCCCCGAAATCCTCCAAACTCTGAAAATCCTTAAAATTGTTGAAAATCTTAAAATGCTGAAAATGTTCAAAACTATCTAATTTCTCGAAAACTTTGACACTTGCGAAAATCAGTATTATTTCACTATTTTTTTCCAAAGTATACTTTCCTGCAACGTGCTAAATTTTTCAAATTTTCCAGAATTTCACAGGGGTCTTCAGCCCCCTAACCCCCCCTCCCTGGCTACGTGCTTGTCTCCGAATTCAAATGAAGAATCAAGTGAAATTATAAGTTTCGAAATCCATCCATACAAGAATGTTCGAAAGATCACGTCAAGCGAGTAATTGCTGGCGCAATTACTGCGATAAGTATTTATTGCTTTCTAATCCTGAGCCTGTATTTATACGTTACATTGCGTCATGCAACACTATTTATCACTCTCGTGTACATTGTAATACATAAAAGTCGTTGCACTTAGCATTTTTATACCCTCCCCCCTCTCAACCCCCCCCCCCCGTAAAAACTTTCTCTGTTGTCCCAATTACCGAACATTAACAATAATTTGTAAGCCCTGCACTTTTCTTACATTTCTCAGGGTCGCTGGATTATTATGTTTTCTGTTATTCCCGAAAAAATTACAGTTTTTTCCACTGTTTTGCGTGACGAAAGTGACTGATTTTTTTACTCGTATAGAAAAAAAGAGCGAGAAAGTGTAAAAAAACGCAATTTTATTCTGCGGGGAATAAAAAGAATCTTTTTTTATTTACGTTTTCTGTTCTCTCGAAAAAATTACAGTTTTTTCTACTGTTTTGCGTGACAAAAGTGACCGATTTTTCTACTTATATAGAAAAAAAGAACGAGAAATAAAAAAAAACACATTTTTAGTCTATGGGGAATAAAAAAATTATATTTTTACTTTTCAAATTTGCGAAGAGATTTTTCATAACAGAAAATCGTCTCGTAATTTTGAAGATAAATTGTATGCAGAGTGTTGAAAATTTGTAGTTTCAGTCATAAAATAACGGAATATCAGGAAAAAAAATCTGGTGAAGTTCCCGTGTGAAGAGAAATTCACGCAAACTTGACAGCTCGCTTTAATTGAAATTTTTTCGGGTGATTGACATTGTTGTTTCACTCGGAGACTTATTTTCGGATGTAGTTTTTCGTTAGTGTCGATCAAAGTGGAAACAGAGCGAATAGTAATTTAATTTTTGTCATTCAACTTTTCTGAAATAAAAAGCCTCACGTTACAGAGACATAATTTATTTTAGATACGAATAATAATATTGTGAAAGAACAAATTTTCATGGATTTTTTTTTCAAAAATTTAAAAATTATGTAATTAGACTTTAATTAACGATGAAACATCTATTTTTTGTTACAGATCATCGTGTTAAACGGTAAAGCTGGATACATGAAATGTGAGTGTTTTTTATTTGAAATATTCGAAAAATTAATAAGTTTTACAATTATTAAAAAATATTTAATTTCAAAGAACTTTTCGTAATTCAAGGAATTGTTTTTCTCAGAAAATTCATGTTTTTCGAGGATATAAAGTTATTATAAAAATATAAGGTTTTCATAAAAACTAGAATCACTAGGGCTAAATTACAGATTCACGCAAATAATAGAATTCGTTAAAAAAAAAAAAAAAAAAAAAAAAAAAAAAAAAAAAAAAAAAACAAAAAAAAAAAAAAAAAAAAAAAAAAAAAAAAAAAAAAAAAAAAAAAAAAAAAAAGATAGCTACCAAAATTTATTAAACTTCACGAAAACTATAGAAAATTAAATAAAAATACGAAAAAATACAGAAAATGCACCGAATATTACAAAAATCACAAAAAAGTACAAAAAATGCCGAAATTTCTCCAGTTCTTCGTAATTTTACGTACTCCTCCGTAGCTTTTCGCAGTAATCTCGACAACCATATTTTCTCGAATCATTTTGTATGTCAAATTAATGTATTTTGTAATTAATGATTACAAAATATAATATTCTGGACTTAATTTTGTTATTATTTTATTTTCAATTTTGTATTTTGTAATCAATGCATTTCGTAATTAACGTATTTTGTACTGCCAAATTAATTGCTATTCTAAGGAAACCCAAAAAAATTTTCCGAGACACTACGCAATTCACCGTATTTTACCAGCAGAAAAACATAATTCAATCACATGCAATTATTGTCAGTTACGTCAATCAAAATGCTGCAAAAATTCAAAATTCCTCAAATAAAATCCCTCCGAAAATCTCAACATTTTCCATGACCATTTAAAATCACCCACAAATTCATTTTCCCAACGCCGTGGAGAAAATACGATTTTCTCCACGACTCGAAACGTCAAAAATCGTATTTTCTCCACGTTGTTGGAAAAAATACAGTCCTCAACTTGTGCAGAAGAGCTTTTGAAACGAATGTGATTGCAAAACTCGCCTTCGGCTCGTCTTGCAAACTTCACATTCGTAAAAAAAGCTCCTTCTGCACTCGTTGAGAAATATACTATTGTCTCTCATGAAAATTTCCCTCGCTCCCAGAAATCCGATTTTATTGATGAAAACAAAACACTTTCTTGTGGTTCAGACTTTTACGAGCTGAAACCGGAGCAGCTGCCCTGCGTGCCGGACACGCCGCGAGAGGACCTGATGGCGTCGGAGCAGCCATCGAACCGTCGCCCGAACTCGGCGCACAGCTCCATATTTTCGTCCCTGTCCTCGGGGAAAATTCTCAGCGCCAATCACTCCGTCCTCGTCCTCTCGCTCGGCACCCTCGCCGCCCTCCGACTTTTCACGTAGAAAATTGAGCCCCCGGAAACACCCGACCCACGCGGAAAATAGGTAACCGAGGGTCGCGCCCTCCACACACTGTGGCGAACACGTCTCATCCCGAAACGCAACTTTTTTCCAGACATCATCGATGACTCGTTAATGACGTTCAGGCGTTTTCGAAATCATTTTCACAAAACTTCACCGTCAGAAATGTGTTGGGAAGAAATTTAATTACGGAATTGTAATGATTTTGGAAATCATGGTTAATTTTGATGATTTTGACGAATGTTGCATCCTGAAACGCGATTTTTTTTCTTTTTTAACGTCATTTATGGATGTTCAGAAAATTGAGGAATCATTTTTTTTTTTTTTTTAGTGTGAACTGGATTTCAGAGTATTGAGAAGTAACTTGATTACAAATTTCGAATGATTTTGGGAATCATCATTAATTATGCTGATTTTGACAAATTTGGCATCCTGAAACGCAATTTTATTTTTTGAACGTCATTAATGGATGTTCGGAAAATTGCGGAATCTTTTTTTTTTTTTTTAATTTGAAGTGGATTATAGAGTATTGAAAAGTCACTTGATTACAAATTTCAAATGATTTTGGAAATCATTATTAATTATGATGATTTTGACAAATTTTGTATCCTGAAACGCAATTTTCTTTCGAACATAATCAATTGATGTTTAGAAAATGGCAAAATCATTTTCTGTAAACTAGATTTCATTTCTAGATTTTCTAGAAAGTAACTTGATTACAAATTTCGAATGATTTTAGAAATCATCAATAATTATGATGATTCTGACAAATTTTGCATCTTGAAACACAATTTCACTTTCGAATATCATTAATGGATGTTCAGAAAATTGCGAAATCATTTTTTTTTTTTCATCTGAACTAGATATCAGAATATTAAAAAGTAACTTGATTACAAATTTCGAATGATTTTGGAAATCATTGATAATTATGATGATTCTGACTAATTTTGCATCCTGAAACGCAATTTTATTTCCCAACATCATCAATGGACGCTCAGAAAATTGCAACATCTTTTTGAATGTGAACTGGACTCAAAAGTATGAAAAATAAACTCAGTTCCAAATTTCGAATGATTTTGTGAATCCTGAACACGAAAAACAATGATGATTCCAACAAACGTTGCGTTCCGGAATAAAAATTGTTTCTGGAGTGCTTGTACATTCGCGAGCTCGATTTCGAAACGAGCCTTCATCAGAAGAATGTGAAACGTGTAACGAAGTTTTAACCTTGAATTTCTTGTTCCTCTCAGCATCATTAGATTACTTTTAATGATCGTTTATTATTGAATATATATCGTGTGATTCGTCGGAATTTCGGGGTTAGGAATTCGTTCATGTTACCCATTTTTTCGAATGATAACGTTGATTATATTTCCTATCGACTCGATTTTTTTTTTGCTTTTGCTATCACGGCCTTTTTTTAACCGGGGTTTTGAAAATTTGGGGAGGGGGGACTTTTTGTACCGTTTGGTATGAAATTGGAGTTTTGTACATTTTTACGGGAATTTCGCTCGTCATTTTTTGCGAGTTTCGAAAGCTTTTTAGTGAGTTTGGAAATGTTGAAGGGCTTTAATGGGGAGCGTTTTTTCCATTACAAGGAGTTTAGAGTTAAGGAATAATCAAATTTTTAGAAGGTTATTCCACGTCAGTTGATGATAATTAATCGTTAGTATTATGTGATCTCAATTCACAATTGGGGGATTAAGCTTTTTTTTAATTTCAAATTGTTTTACGTGCATGGTTTTTATTTTTTTATTTACACTATTAATTGAATTATCATTCATTAATGATAATTTGATAATTTATATTCAATATTAATGAAATAATATATATTATTTTATATATATTATGATTAATATTATAGAATATTTAGTTATTAATTTTATTTTAATTATTATTCATTTACAATATTAATTTTATTTTTTCACACTATTATTAAAACTCGGTTTTCATTCGTGAACTTTGAGGTATTTTTCATCAACATATTTTTGAACAATTTTTAAATTTTTTCAATCTTTTTCTTCGAATTTCATAAAATGGAAAACTGGAATTCAAATATATGTAGAATGTCCAGATTTTAATGACGAAAAACCAGGATATGTTTCTTACCTCAATCCCCCCCCCCCCCCAAATATTTATTATTCATAAAATATTCATTGATTGATGTATTCATATCATATTTTTATTATCATATACATTTATCATATTATATATATATACATATATTATGATATTTAATATCATAATAATGTATTTAAATAATCAAAAAAATTCAAATACTGAAATTTGTTAGAATTTATACAAAATATTCAAGACTACTAAAATTTTCGAATTTCAAAATATCGATGGATTTACGAATTTTTCGGAATTTTTCAAATTTTACGCTTTTTTTAACGATCAAAATTTTCAGGATTCTAAGACTGATCAAAATTTTCAGAATTTGGAAAATTTTCAAACTCTTTGAAATTCTTATAGGTCTCAAAATTTTCAAAATTTAACGATAATCAAAATATTCGAAATTCCAGAATAATGAAAATATTTAAAATTCTCAAAACTTCAAAAATTCTTCAAATCTCCACAATCTTCAAAGTTATTTAATTTTTTTTAATCGTGAAAATTCTAGAAATTTTCAAACTTTTCGTTCCAAAATCCTCAAATTTCTAAAATTTTCCAAATTTAACGATGAATAAAATATTAAAAATTCCACAATAACGAAAATATTTTAAATTCTCAAAACTCCAAAAACTCTTAAAATCTCCATAATTTTCGAAATTATGAAATTTCTCGAAATCGTTGAAGGTCTAAAAACTTCTAAACTTTCACAATTTTTTCGAATTTATAATACAGATCCCAAATTCCACTCGAAAAAATATTAGATATTCAGGTAAAATTGTTCATTTCTTTCTGAAATCGATCAAAAATATTGAAAAATCAAAAAAAATTTTTAAACGAAAAAAAAGTCAAAACTGACATGGAATAACCCTAAAAATATTACAAAAAAAGAGAGACAACAATGTTTATAATAGTTAAGTACATGAAACATAACAATCATGACAAATCTAAGAGAAAAACATTTTTTCGACTCTATGCAATTCTCGTTGTAATATAAATAAATTTTAACAAAACCAAATACACGATTAATACGCGCAACATTTTTTCGATTTAGTGCCATTCAGAGCGAATTTATATTTTAGTTATTTATACTAGAAAACGTAAGCAACCGACATGACTGATTTTCTAAACATTCAGAAAAAAATTGTTGATCCAACAAAACTTTTCACTATGTCGGCAAAATATTTCAAAAACAAAAAAAAATTTTTTGCAACCACCAAAATGTCAACAAAGTCGCAAAAACCGAAAAAAGTCATTTTCCCAACGCCGTGGAGAAAATGCGATTTTCCCCACGGCTCAAAACGTCAAAAATCGTATTTTCTCCACGCTGTTGGAAAAAATATAGTACTCAACTTGAGCAGAAGGACTTTTCTAACGAATGTGATTGCAAAACTCGCTTTCGGCTCGTATTGCAAACTTCACATTCGTAAAAAAAGCTCTTTCTGCACTCGTTGAGAAATACACTATTTGTTGGGTCAACGAAATATTTTCCTCCGCTGAAAGAGGGAAACAAACAAAAACAAAAAAAGAAAAAAACGACCTCGTTTCGCGTACAAATCTAATGCATGAATTTTCAACGACGTAATAGACAGTTTGTTCCCTCTCGGTTGTTTTATTTGTCGGCGACTGACTGGCAGTTTTTGGCGAATGAAAAAAATATGTCGGTCGGGCTGGTATTGCGCGATTCCATGGCTAACTTAATTGAGAACCGGACGAGATTCGCTTTTGGGAGAAGCGAGCTTTTCATCCCCAACCGCGAAATTATCGGTTATCGATTACTGCGAATGCCAAAGATGGGACGTACACGATTCTAGACGTAATTATTTAGCCTTCGATGTGTTTTCGGCTTGCAAAACTACGCGAACTGCGAATTGCGAACTCGGATCATTTTTTCGTCTTTGCCACGGCGGTTGTATGGGGTGGTTCATGATTTTCTGTCTCAGCGATATTGTATGTTTTGATTTCGGATTTTTTGAATGTTGGAATTCGGATTTTCACATTCTGCTTGGGTGAGATTTTGGACTTGGATTTTTTTACGAAGATTTTGACGAATTTCGAATTGGATATACTAATACCTAATGTATTATTATGTATTATTATATATAATATTATATAATAATGATAATATATTATAATATCATCTATTATTATTATATGAAAATATAATATTATGAACTATAATTTTTATTATAATACAGATATATTATAATATATTATATTATAATTATTGGGTACACTAATACCTAATATCTAATATACCATGTATTTTAGAATTTCCCTAGTGATTCTAGTTTTATAAAAACTTCAACAAAAATGTTTATAAAAATTTTTATAAGGTCGGTTTTATAGAAGTTTCATGAAATTTGCATTTTTGATGAAAAAAATTTTTTTCAACATTTTTAAAAATATGCAAAATTTTTTCTAACCTTTTTTGGATCATTTTGCTACTGTATAATATTATGGTATGTAATATATATTACAATAATGATATATTATAGTATAATACATAATTATTATAATATAATACATTATAATATCTATTATAATTGTTATAATAATTATATATAATATATATATATAATAATTATAATTATTATAATTGAAATTGTTACAAAAATGAAGGTTTTACAAGAAAATTTGGAGGGTTTCATAAAAATGCCATGAAATCATAAATGATTACAAAAATTATATATATATATAAATTCATCGGTTTTTATAAAAAAAAAAAAAAAAAAAAAAAAAAACTGAAATGTATGAAAATTTTGACAGATTTTATAAAAAAAATTTTTTCATAGTTTTTATAAAACCACTTTATAAAAATCGAAAATTACATATAAATTTAATGAAATCAACCTTATAAAAAAACGAATGTTCATGCATAATTCACTGATTTTATAAAAATTTCACCTGTTTTAAAACCTACAATCACTAGGGTATTTCATCAATGTGTTCCAATTTCGGATTTTTTGAATTTTTAAATTCAAATTTTCAAATTCTATTCAGATTCAATTTTAAACTTCCATTTTTTTCGAAAATTTTAACGAATTCCGAATTGTATATTCTCATCCACACATTATTTAATTTTAGTATAGAAATCCGCGAATTTTTTGACCATACAATTTCAAAATCGATTCATACTCCATTATCAACAACCCCCATAAGCAAAAACAAAAAAACGTTCCAAATAAAAAAAAAAAAAAAAAAAAAAAAAACACCCACTCCCGAGGATCCGTTTCCTCGGCTTGTTTTCTATCTTTGTAAAATAACACTTTGCGGTATTTCGAAACTTCGATTCCACGTGAACCTTCGGAAAAACTATAAACATAAGGTGATTAATCGATGTTTCAATTATCTGACTACGAATATACGAAATTCCGATACGGAGCTAATTTTCGATCGCGAAGCTTGTGATGTTGGGATTTAAGAGTATTGTTACGTAACGTAAACGCGCACGGAAAATGGAGAAAAATCTAATGTAATTACTGAGAGAAAAAGTGTTGGAAAATATGTGTGAAACGGCGTTTTGCGGTGTCGGAAAACCCCGTCCTTTCGTCCACTTGTATTTATTTCCCGACTTTTATAGTTTCGTTTCCGTCAGTTTTAGTTTTTCGTTATCAAACTCGTGCTACTTACGATAATTTTAGGGGTAATTAAGGTACGTGACATTGTGCGATAATTTAAGGATATATTTGCGTATTATGGTATGTATTATATGTTCTTTTATAAAGTCTAGGTGATAATAAATAAATATATGAAAAGAGAATTTTTTTTTCTTTTTTTTATTATATTATGTATATGCTTTTCCGAGATTTCATGACTGGTTTCGTCATTAAAATAACACTCGAAATTTTTGGAAATTGTTTATTTATCTAGCTTAAATGAATTTTGAGACGACAAATCATGGTATTTTTTAAAAAACTAGACATTATGCCCGCCTGCATTTTATGATTATGATTCCTTTGAATGATTCCTATACATGCTATTACAAATATCAAAGAGTATTTTGTACGTTATACATGAATTTCTGACAATTCCTATCGATTTCTATCCATTCCTATGAATTTCCATCGATATTTATAAATTCTCATCGCTTCCCACTAATTTCTATAAATTTCTATAGTAGATCCCTATGAATTTCCATCAATTACTATTGATTTCCATTTATTTGCATCAATTTCTACTATCAATTCTCGATCAAATCCTATGAATTCCTACCGATTATCATTTATTTGGATGTATTTCCATCAATTTTCATCAGGTCCCATCGAATTTTATCGATTTCCATTCATTTTAATCAATTCCAGTCGATTTCCATTAATTTTCAAGAATTTCTATAAATTCCCATCCATCATGCGCTATTAATATCCATCGTTTCCTATGAATTCATATGAATTCCGATCGATCACTATTGATTTCCATTTATTCTCGTCGATTTCTATCAGTTCCCTTAGAAATTTTCGTCGATTCCCATAAATTCCTATTAACGACTATAGATTAAACCATCCATTCTCATTATTTTTTTTCAATTCCCATTTATTCTTATGGATTCCTATCTATTTCCACGAATTTTCATTAATTATAATATACTACTGTTTCCATGCATTCCTATCAATTTTTATCGATTTCTACCAATTCCCATTGATCCCATTGATTTCCGTGAATTCCTATGAATTCTAATCAATTTCGATTTCTATGAATTCGTTTAAATGTAAAATTCTTATTGATTCACGTTCATTTCTATCAATGTTTGTCAATTCTGATCAATTCCTAATCAATTGCCATTGATTTCAAACGATTCCTATGAATTCCCATCAATTACTGTTGATTTCCATTTATTCTCCTCGATTATCCTATTCCCATAGATTCTCACCGATTTCCATGAATCCTCATGAATATTCATATCAATTTCTATTGATTTCCATTCATTTCTATCAATTTTCATCAACTTCCATCGATCCTTATTAATCACAATCGATTCCTATTCATTTCCATCAATTTTCATGGATTCCTATGAATTCTCGTTAATTATTGCTATTGATTTACATTCTTTCCCGTAATTTCTCAATCGTTTCCCATCAATTTCTATCAATTTATAACGATTTCCATCAATTTACATCAATTCCTATGCATTTCTATAGAATCCCATCAATCACTATATTATCGATTTTTATTTATGTTTATCGATTATTTAATGTTGTCGATTTAACACTTCTAAATCCAAAAAATACTTGCGCAATGATAATAAATTCGAAAAACGAGAAAAAAAAGGCATAAAAAAACCGTCACAAAACGGTCACAGATGTGGCAAATTTCATTACCGAAATTTTTCGGCTGATTTTCCGGAGAATCTTGTTGATTCAACAATGTTTCATCCAAAAAATACTCACGCAATGATAAAAGAGTCGAAAAACGAGAAAAAAAAATTAAGGAATTTTCGTGTTAAAAATATAGTTTCAAAAATTAAGATTATTTGAATACTCATTTATTATATGCTAAAAACCTTCAAATTCAAACATTTTCAAGTTATTTATATATTGTACCATATTTATAATCATATAAATATAATTTCAGTGCTCAGGATCAGGAAAAAATTGAATACACAGTACATAAAAGTATAAATTTCCTCATATTTTCCGCAAATTATACAATTTTTGAGCTAAAAAATCATATAAACGTACAACGGGTACAATTACTCCAATTATAATTCATTTCATATTATATAATTCGGTTATATAAGATAAAAAATCTTCTAAGAGTCAGAATAAACAAAAATGATTATTTGGATATCGAAACAATTCACGAAATCTCAATTTCAAAATACGCAAATATTTTCGAAACGTTGAAATTCGTACAAAAAAACTGTAGAGGTCCAATTTCCATAATTACGTCAAATTATAAACATTCAAACGTCCCAAAAATTGCTGTTTCAAGTTTGGCCAATCAGACTGAAAACCTGATATTCCAACATTGTTGGAAATATATCGAAGGACATTTTCCGATGGCGTTCTATTTTCGTGCGGAATGTGGAAAAACACATGTTCTCGTGGCAAATAGATGCAAAAATCGATTTTGTTTCATCTACTTGAGCGGCAAATGTTCGGTGACCGTCGGTGAATGAAGAAGACACGCGCCCGAGAGCCATTCCGCTCGGCAAATAAGAAAAGAAGCTCCAATTTACATATTTTCTACCTCGATTTTCCGGGGTATTTGCGACTTTTTGCGCTTTATTTTCGCCGCCTTTTCGGAATCGTAGCGAATATCCGGTCTTTGCTCGGCTATTATTTTCATCGGTTCGGGTCTTTCGGGATATTCAGGTGAGTATGATTTTTCTTTTATTTTATTGAAGTATTTCCATACAGGTGTGATATAACTTCCTCTTTTTTATTTATTCGTTATTTTTGGATAAGTTTACGTATTTTTTTCAGCTTTGGGAAATATTTTGTTGACGTTTTTCGGGAATAAAGGTTGAAAAATGAAAGAATATCGCATTCAAATATTTTTCAACGTCCTCGAAAATTTGTTAAAATTTTAACAAATTTTGTGTCGCTTTTAAAAATTTTAGAATATTCTTAAAATTATTCGTCGTTCAGATTTGTAATTTTCAAATATGAAGACTTTCAAATTGTTCTAATCCGCAAAAAGTATTTACCAATTTGATGTCTGCGAAAATCCTCTGGAAAGGAAAAATCACGAGCGATGAAGAAAAATAGCGTTTGTGTGATAATGATAACGCGCGAGCATGATAATGATAACAGCTGCGAATGAAAGAAGATGATTCGTCGGGTAAAATGAACGCCCGGTTTCGAATGGAAGAACTGATATCGAACGAGTTTTCTTGTAAGCGCGAGGAATGAAGAGTCCGAGACAAATGGAGTTCCGTATTGATCTTGTAGAGATGAGAATCAGTGCAGTCTTTTTTTCTTGGGCAAATTTGTAATTGCTGCTTCTTGTCGGGAATTTGAATACGCTCCAATTTTTCCTTTTCAGGCGGAATTCGATTTCGATTGGAGGCAAGATTTTTCGGGAATGATCTAAATATCACGATTCTTGGCTTTTTATTTTTTTTTTTGTCAAATACCTTTTTTGAAATTGATCATTCTAGATGTTTTGTTGAGATATCGAAATTTCAAAAGATTTTCGAAACTTTCGGATGTTTTTTTGATTTTCACCGAGTTTCTACATTGTTTTTTGAGCCTGGAAAGAATTTGGAATTAATTTTAGAATTTTTCGTAATTTTTGGAAATAGTACGTTTTCAAGCGTTTCGGAAATTATGTGTGAGTTTGTAAATTTGTAACACTGTTTTTTTTTAGAATTTCGAAGGATTTTCAAAATTGGCGATACATATTTTTGTGTATCCTTCAAATTTTTTCAAGATTTCGGTATTTTTTGTAATGGTTGAAGGAATTTTCAAAAATAATGCAATATTTCTGACATTTCAAACTATTTTTCTTACAGTTTACAGAAATCGATGGAAAATCATTCAGGTTTCGTCATTTTTCGAGATTTGTCGAGAATGATCTAAATATCACGATTCGTGGCTCATTTTTTTTTTTCTTTTATCAAATACCTTTTTTTTTTAGAATTTCGAAGGATTTTCAAAATTAGCGATACATATTTTTGAGTATCCTCCAAATTTTGTTGAAATTTCGGTATTTTTTGCAATGGTTGAAGAAATTTTCAAAAATAATGCAATATTACCGAAATTTCGAACTATTTTTCCACAATTTTCTGAAATCGATTGAAAATCATTCAGATTTTGTCATTTTTCGAGATTTGTCGGGAATTATGTAAATATCACGATTTGTGGCTCATTTTTTTTTTTATCAAATACCTTTTTTTAATTTATCTTTATATGATTATAAATTAATTAATAATTAATTATTGATATTAATATTAATGAATATTAATATTAATATAAATAATATTAATATAAATATTAATAATAATTATTAATAATCAATTATTAATTAATTATTCATTAATTGATCATTATTATATTATTATTATCATGTTTCGAAATTTCAAAAAATTTTTTAAACTTTTGGGTGTTTTATTGATTTTCACCGAGTTCCTACATTGTTTTTTGAGTCTCAAAGAAATTTGGAACAAAGTTTAGAATTTTTAGTCATTTTCGAAAATAGTATATTTTTGAGAGTTTCGGAAATTATGCGTGAATTTGTAAATCTTTGAAACTCTTTTTTCTACAATTTCGAAGGATTTTCAAAACCGGCAATCCCCATTTTTGAGTGTCCTTAAAATATTGTCACGATTTCGGTATTTTTTGTCATGGTAGTCGAAATTTCCGAAAATTTTTTCATTTTTCAACAATATTTTATCACGCTGTACGACAAAACAAACTTTGCAACCAGTGAAATAATAAATTTGCAATTCACGTGATTTCAAACCTCTCCGCAATATTAATTCGATACATCCAAACCAAACAACACTGTTTTTTACTGCAACCGTCAAAAAACCCATAAACGTTCACAAATCCTCACTAATCGATCAAAAACTCGATTCCCCCCACCAACACAAAACAACAAGAAAAAAGCTATTTTATTATCATGACTGAAAAAAATATTTAACACGTAAGTAATTTCTGAATCTTCAATCCATCGACAAATTTAATTGTTCAAAACCAACTGTAAATTGATTGTATATACAGGTCGTGAAAACGATTTCGAATTGAAATCGCAACGTCGACAGATTTAAGAATAAAAAACGAACTGACTGGGAAATCGAAAAATACCATATGTTGATTATACATTACCCAGTGACCAACTAACAACAAATTTGCCAAAAAAATCCCCCTCCCCCCCTCCCCCCCCCAATTTCGAAAATCGATCGTTTCCCGAGGTCGAGGAAACAGCGTCATTTTCTGGAGGCAAATAAGTCCGCGACACGCGAGCACCGAATTGATCAAAACACGTGCATAAATCATTGTCGATTGCTTACAGGCGAGGTTCACTCGAGTCAAGCAGCGTTTTGTGCATTTGCCCCAATAGATTTTTCAATGAAGCACGAGAAAATTAATAATGAGGCGGCTTTTCAATCTACTCTAAAAGCACTCTTACCTTTTTCCCGAAAAGCACCGGATTCCTTCGTTTCAACTTCCCAATTAACGTGCTGAATAATGCATCCTGATCGCATGCGAAATTCGGCGTCGCAAATTGAAAAATTGACTTTTGATCTCGGGGGTAATTTGACGCATTATGTGAATAACATTGACGTTACGTGAAGGAAATAGGATTCGGAAAGAAAAACGATGGAAAATGTTGACGACTCATTCGGCCGCAGTATCATTTAATGACTCGACGATCGTAAAATGCTTAATTGGGTTGATGAGGTTTTATGGGGCTTGGATTTTTTTGTCGGGGGGGATGGGTTGGAAAGTGCGGGGGGAGTAATTTACGATTTTTGCAAAATGAGGAAAGAGGCATTGTTTGTGTGATAATTCAGTAGGTTTTACGAGAATTACGAATGGAAGTGACTGAATTTTAGTATTTCAATTCTAAAAGTTCAATTTTGAGAAGATTTCTTTAATTTCTAGAACATTTTCGAAGTTTTGGAAAACTTGGGGAGACATTTCCGAACATTCGTGTCAATTTTGGACTAAATTTGTATTTTTGGGGATTCTGTAAAGCTTGAGTAATTTTTCGAACAGGAAATTTAGGAAATTCCGTGAGATTGGTGAAATTCGATTAAATTGGAAGTTCAAATTTCAATTTTAAAATTCGAGAACTTCGAAAATGTTGACTATCTATAAAAACCCGTTAAAATTTCATGAATCTCCAAAATCACTGAGTCATAAATTCATTTCTTTTAATATTTCTCAAATTTCTAGAACATTTTCAAAATTTCCAAAAACTTGGGGAAACATTTCCGAACATTCGTGTAAATTTCGATCAAAATTTATATTTTCAGGAATTCCGTAGAGCTTGAGTAATTTTTCGAACAGGAAATTCAAAAAATTTCGTTGGTGAAATTGAATTCAATCAAAAGTCCAAATTTCAATTTTTTAATTTTAGAACTTCGAAAATGTTAACTATCTATAAAATCCCCCCAAAAGTTCGCGAATCGCCGAAATCACTGAGTCATAAGTTCAATTTTCCTAATATTTCTCAAATTTCTACAACATTTTCAAAATTCCCAAAAACTTGGTGAAACATTTCCGAACATTCGCGTAAATTTCGATAAAAATTTATATTTTCATGAATTCTGTAGAGCTTGAGTAATTTTTCAAACAGGAAATTCAAGAAATTCCTTTCGTGAAAATAAATTGAATCAAAAGACCAATTTTCAATTTTGAAATTCAAGAACTTAAAAAATGTTGACTATCTATAAAACCCCCCAAAATTTCGCGAATCACCGAAATCACTGAGTCGTAAGTATGCACTCATCCCTATTTTCGATCAAACTAAATGATCCATTTCCTTTTTCTGACACTCGTTACAAGCTACAAATTGCACAACCGTCAAAAGGCGCGCGAACGCGTCACGTCCCAATCCTGTCCGCGGCGAAGAACAATGCACCGCGGCGAATAATCGCAAATCAATCACCCCGACTATTTCGACGTCGAAATCAATCAGTTATATCCTGCCCCGATCGAGAGTAATTTAAATATTATGCGGACCCGGTAATAATATTCAAACAATCGGCGCTCGCGCGAGATGCGCGAATTTCCATCGATAATTGACGGCATTGTACCGGCCAAACCTCGAAGCCACGCAAGGAAAAACACGGAAAACCGTTTAACGTGGAAATATTCATCATTTCGTTTATCTATTCCAAACGGGAGTTTTTGACAGTCGACTAGAGACAATTTTTACAGTAGAAGACAAAAAGGGTGTTTTATGTTATAGCATAGAAAATTTTTTGCGAAAATCCAGCAAGTTTGATTTCGAGATTTCAGAATTTCAAAGTTTGAGAGAAAAATTTCTTTTAGACTGTTTTAAGACATTTGCAACATTTTCGATTTTATACTATACATACTTTGATGGAAAATAAATTTGGTTCGATGAATTTTCGCATTCTCGATAAAGAAATTAGAAAGAAAGAGTTGAAATGAAAATTTCTCGAAAGAAAAATGATATTAAAGTAGAATTGGACAAATATTATGTAATTATTTATCATGAATCCAGGATGATTAAATTTTTAAATAATATATTATATCAAAATGTGACAACATTTTCAGAGAATTCTGATTGGAATTCGTATTGTTTATTTTTTTCATAAACCTTCATAGCTGCATTTAAACTTGATGATTTCAAGAACTTGAGAAACTAAACTTCATCAGCATCCATCAAAACATCGAAACCGAAGGAAACCTCATACAAGAAGGTTTATGTAAGGTGCTTTATGAAGAACTTGTAAAGTCTTGTAAGGTTTTTCAAAACCAAAAGGGTATACTGAGAAAATAATAATCAGCGTAACACCAAGGACGTAACCAGAAATTTCGTTCTGGGAGTGGGGGGGGGGGGGGGGGGGGGGGGGGGGGGGGGGGGGGGGGGGGGGGGTAAGGTAATTTTCACTCGAAATTGATTCAACAAATTTAAAAGGAAAAGTTTTATTAGAGAATTATGACAATTTCCTAAATTCACAGAATTTTCATGAGTGTTTGAAACCTCTGAAATTTTCGAAATCCTATGAACTTTGAAATTCATCAAAAAAGGGGAAAATCTTGGAATATATTAGAAATGATTCAACTAAGTATAAGTTTTTCGAAATTTTAGACATTCGTAAAATTTCAAAAATTTCAAGAATTCCGAAAACTGTCTAAATTCGCAAGATTTTCAAAACTATTGAATCTCTGAAATTTCTAAAATTTTTCCAATTCTGAAAATTGTCAAAATATTGAAAACTTCCGAAAATCTCTAAACTGTTGAAAATCTTGGAATGTTACGAATTATCAAGTTGTGAAATTTTCGTAAAATTTTCGTTATTTCAAGAATTATGAATATATTGTACATTTATAGAATTTTCGGAACATTTACAAATCTCTGAAATGCACGAAAATTTTGAAATTCTCAAACTTTTCGAACTTCTGATAACTTTCAAAATCCTGAAAATATTTTACTTCAAACTTTCAAAATTCTCAAAATTGTTAAAAATCTTAGAATGTCGAAAATATTCCGAATTATTGAGTTTCTCAAAATGTCAGACATTCGTAATATTCTCGTAATTTCAAGAATTATGGAAATAATATGAAATTTCATAATTTTTAAAACGTGTTTAAAACTTCGAAATTTTCAAGTTTTTTGAAATTTTGAAAATTTTCAAACTCCTGAAAACTTTAAGAATCCTCGAAAATCTCCAAACTCTACAAATCCTCAAAATTTGTCAGAAACCTAAAAATGTTACAGTTAATGAAGTTTCTCAAAATGTGAAAAATTCGTAAAATTTTGATTTCAAGAATCATAAAAATATTGTACATTTTCAGAATTTTCGGAACATTTACAAATCTCTGAAATTTACGACAATTTTGAAATTCTCAAACTTTTCAAAATTCTAATAACTTTCAAAATCCTGAAAATACTCCAAACTTTCAAAATTCTCAAAATTGTAAAAAATCTCGAAATGTTGACAATATTCCAAATAATCAAGTTTCTCGAAATGTCAGAAATTCGTAAAATTCTCGTAACTACAAGAATTATGAAAATATCGTGAACTTGCAAAATTTTCAAAACTTGTTCAAAACTTCGGAATGTTCAAAATTGTTGGAATGTTGACATTTTTCAAACTTCTAAAAACTTCAAGAATCCACGAAATTCTCCAAACTCTAAAAATCCTCAAAATTCGTAAAAAATCGTGAAATCCTGAAAATGTTCAAAACTATCTAGTTTCTCGAAAACTTCGACACATGTGAAAATCAGTATTGTTTCACTATTTTTTTTTTTCAAAATATACTTTTCTGCAACATGCTAGATTTCAAAATTTCCCAGAATTTCGGAGGGGACTTCAACCCCCTCCCTGGTTACGTGCCTTGCGTAGCACAAAAAAAACTGCTCGAAACCCCCCTTTCCCCACCATACCCCAAAATGCCAATTTCCCCCCAATGCCGAACACCCGATACCTCATAATAGCGTATTAGGAGCGTACATCCATAATAACCGTGGCGTAGATGCGCGCGTCAAAGGCATGGGCGTTAAAGGGAATAGCGTATATCCGCCGGGGTGATTTACTCTCGTAGGTCAGTGTGCAAATGCGGAGCAAGTCGGCGCAATCCACGTTATGCATCAATAATTTCGCATCTCCCGAAAACACGAAGCTCCTTGGTGGTGCAACGAAAACAACGGATCAGACTGAAGTATCCGAGTGAGCACCCTGAAAGCTCAGGGAATGCTCCTTCGAGATATCCCCTAGACGAACAACGCTTTACCTTCGAAATTATTGATAATGGCGCAGGTCGGAATTATTCAGTTACCCTTTTACCATTTCCAGCACAAAAGGAGCTTCGTTTACAGTTTGCGAACATGATTGAGTACACTTTTTGGCGACATTGTTTTGCATCTATTTTTCTGTTTCGTAATGTATTTTTTCGAAGTATAAAGACGTCAGAATGTCAGTTTTCGAGTTTTTCAGGAGTTTTATTTTTTTGTTATCAATATTTTTCGATTTAGGAGTTCATGCTTTTCAATTTTGTTTTTGAGTTTTGGAATTTGATGTCTTCTTTTTCTTGGAAGGGGAAGTTTGAAGTTTGATGTGAGAAAATAACCAGTTTTGAACTTTGTGAATTTTCCTGAGGATTTGCGCGATTTTTAATGCTTCGAATGTTCATGTGATTCGAATTAATCATTCAGATATGTAAAAGTTATGAAATGTAAGCGAAAATTCGAAATTTTGGAACTCTGAAATTTTTTCGAACTTTCGAGCATTTTGAAACAAAATAATTCCGAAACTCACTAGAGCCCAAAGTTTCAAAAGAACGACTGTACAAATTTTTGAAAATTTTTAAATGGATAAAAAAAAGTTCAAATCCCGTTGTCTCCAAAAAATTTCTAAATTCCATTCGAAACGAAATTTGAGCTAGAGCCTCATAAACTGATGAAAAATGGTAAATACATTATCAAAATGATCCAAAAAAGGTTAGAAAAATTTGTGCATATTTTGAACGATGTTTAAAAAAAATTTTCATAAAAAAACTTTTTTTCATAAAACGTTCATGAAACCACTGTATAAATAATGCAAATTTCATAAAACTTTTATAAAACCGACCTTATAAAAATTAGTATAACAATGAGGTTTTATATAATAGTAATAATGATAACAATAATATGATATATTATTGTTACAATAATAATAATAGTAGTTGTAATAATAATAATAATAATAATAATAATAATAATTAATTATATACAACAATAACGACAATAATATTTTGTAAGGTATTCATAAAAACTAGAATCACTAGAGAAACCCCTAAACATTCCCGAAAACAGTCATCGCATCATCAGTAAAGGCACAGAAAAGTCTTAAAATTGGGGAAAAAAAAAACGTTTTGCAGAACATGTTCCCAGTGTGCAACAACAAACAGGAAGTACTGCTGCTGGTGCTGGTGCAAGTGGTCGTTCTGATTTTGATGGCGACGTGCATGACCTACGGTCCCGAGGCTCGACCTTCGCGAGACGGGGTGAAAAATAGGGGTGGGTATGAAGCGCCGAATTTCGAATAAAAAACCCCCTCGGTTTCGTACTCTCGAGGGCCCGCGATTATCATACTATAACAAGAAGTTTGACGGGATTTGATGCGGCGAGGATTTCCGAGCACGAACCTCCCGGGGCGAAATGTAAGACGGCTAATATTAAGTCAACAGAGGAATCTCGAGATCGTAAGGAGCCCCATATTCTCCGTCAGAGATACAGCGAAATCGATAATAACCCCTTCTGTTTCTAATTTTTCACTATTTACAGGAGTTTTGGAATTTCATGGAATTCCGGATTTTTTTTTCTGAATTTCAGCGATTTTTTTGATACTTGAAAGTGTCTTTTTGACACTGAAAAATCACGTCTGCTGAAAATGCTTTCAGTTTTGGAGTACTTACGGAAATTTTGAAATTTGAGCCACAAGCACGTAGCCAGGGAGGGGGCCTTGGAAATTCTCGAAAATTTGGAAAATCTAGCACATTCCAGAATAGTGCATTTTGAAAAAAAATAGTGAAATAATACTGATTTTCACAAGTGTCATAGTTTTCGAGTAAGTTGATAATTTTCAACATTTTCAACATTTTCATATTTTTAACAAGTTTGGGAATTTCAGAGTTTGGGGGATTTCGAGGATTTTACAAGTTTTTAGAAGTTTGAGAATATTCGAAATTTTGGCAATTTTGAAAATTTGTAAAGTTGTAAACAAGTTTTGGAAATTCTGGAAAATCGCGATGTTTTCATAATTCTTGAAATTACGAGCATTTTACGAATTTCGGACATTTTGAGAAACTTAATAATTTGGAAAATTATTAACATATCAAGATTTTTGACAATTTAGCGAAGTTTTAACATTTGGAGTATTTTAAAGATTTTGTAAGTTATTGGAATTTTGAAAAGTTCGAGACTTTTAAAAATTTCGTAAATTTCAGAGATTTGTAAAAGTTTTGAAAATACTGGAAATTCGCAATATTTTCATAATTCTTGAAATTACGAGAATTTTACGAATTTCAGACTTTTTGAGAAACTTAATAATTCAGAATATTTTCAACATTTCAAAATTTCGAACAGTTCCGAGAATTTTTAACATTGGGGGTATTTTGAACATTTTGGAAGTTATTGGAATTTTGATAAGTTTGAGAATTTCAAAATTTTCGTAAATTTCATAGATTTGTAAAAGTTTCGAAAATATCGAAAATTTGACATATTTTCATGATTCTTGATATTACGAAAATTTTACGAATTCTTCACATTTCAAGAAACTTGATAATTTGCAACATTAAAGATTTTTAATAATTTAGAGAATTTCGGAAGTTTTTAGAATTTTGACAATTTTTAGAATTCCAAAAATTTTCAGAAATTTCAGAGATTAAAAAAAATTTCGAAAATCTTGAGAATTGATTTTATCAATTATATATTAATTATACAACTTTCTAAAATTTGGAAAAACTTTCGTTTAGTTGCAGAACATTTCAAATATATTTCCAGATTTTTTATTACTCCGATAAATTTCAAGGTTTAGATGATTTTGTAAATTTTTAAACTTTCAGGAATTTTCTAATTTTTCAGAATTTGAAAATTACAGACATTTGTGAGATTTGAAAAAGTTTTGAAAATATTGAAAAGTTACAATACTTTCATAATTACTGGAATTCCGAAAATTCAACGAATTTCTCGAACTTCAAGAAACTTGCTAATTTTGGAAATTTCGAACATTTCAAGATTTTCAACAATTTCGCAAATCTTCAAAGTTTGAAGCATTTCGAGAATCTAAAAAGTCCAGGGAATTTCGACAATTTCAAGCATTTCAAACATTCTGGAAATTTCAAAGATATCAAAAAGCATCGAAAACCCTGTGAATTTAGGAAATTTTCATAATTATCTGATAAATTTCACTTTTTGAATTAGTTGAAATAATTTCGAGTAAAAACCACCTCAGCTCCCCCCGAACAAAATTTCTGGCTACATCCTTGTTAAGCCACTTGCAGAAATTGAGAGTTTCTACTTTTTTGTCAAGATCCTAAAATTCTAAATATTCCATGATTTTTCCAGAACATTTCATTTCACTCGAAATTTCAAGATTTCCACCTCATTTTTTACCCAACGTGGGTACATTCCCCCAAACACATTGTTTCGTGAAATTTTAAAAACCACGCCCCCCCCCCCCCCCCTGGGAATGATAGTTTTTTCGCAAGGAGAGAAAACAAGCGGCACTGATGCATTTTTAAATGTTCTAGATGAGAACGGGAAACCTGGCGAAGCACCGGGGAAAGACCCGATGAGTACTTATCCGAGTAAGTGAGCGAAATGACTCAAGGGGTGCTTCATCACGCTTAATTATTGACTCTCCTCTTTCATGGTCCGCGATGTGCGATAAATCACCGGATTTTCGCGACTCGCCACAGAAAATCTTTGAAGCTATTCCATGACTATTTTCCATTTTCCTCTAATTACATCGTCCGTGATGACATAATAATACATTTCGCAACTAGTGGAAAAATAAGTTTTCAAAGAATGTGGAGTTCTTAAAACGAGCCACAGAAAATCTTTGAAGCTATTCCATGACTATTTTCCGTTTCCCCCTAATTACATAGTCAATGATGACATAATAATGCATTTCGCAACTAGTGGAAAAATGAGTTTTCTAAGAATGGGAAGTTTTGAAAACGAGCCACAGAAAATCATTGAAGCTATTCCATGACTATTTTCCATTTCCCCCTAATGACATCGTCAATGATGACATATTAATACATTTCGCAACTAGTGGAAAAATAAGTTTTCTAAGAACGTGTAGTTTTTAAAACGAGCCACAGAAAATCTTTGAAGCTATTCCATGACTATTTTCCTCTTCCCCCTAATTACATAATTCGTAAAATAATAAAAAAATGAATTTAAAAAATAAATAATAAATTCGTAAAATTTTCGAAATTGTCATAATTATGAGAGTAATTTTGCATAATTTTCGAAACTTGTTCAAATTTCTGAAATTTCTAGAATTCGCGAAATTCTGGAATTTTTAAGAATTCCACAAAGTTTAAAAATTTGTTAAATCCTCTAAACTGTGAAATTCTTCAAAATAATCGAAAATCTTGAAAATATATTAAAAATGTTCCAACTAAACGGAAGTTTTTTGAAATTATAGAAAGTCATAAAACTTTCAAAATTTCAAGAATTATGAAAACTGCGTTAATTCTCGAGATTTTCGAAACTTTTTTAAATCTTTGAAATTTTTGAAATTTTGGCAATTCTGAAAATTATCGAAGTACTAATAACTTTCGAAATTCTCTAAATTGTTGAAAATCTTGAAATGTTCCAAATTATCAAGTTTCTCGAAATTTGAAGAATTCGTAAAATTTACTTAATTACGAGAATTCTGGGAATATTGTAAATTTTCAAAATTTTTGACACTTTTACAAATGTCTCAAATTTACGGAATTTTCCAAATTCTCGAAATTTTCAAAATTCCAGTAACTTCCAAAATCCTCAAAATATACTTCAAATTTCGAAAATCCTCAAAATTATGAAAAATCTCAGAATGTTAAAAGTATTCCAAATTATTAAGTTTCTCAAAATGTTATAAATTCGTAAAATTACCGTACTGCCAAGAATCACAAAAATATTGTAAAATTTTAGAATTTGTAAAACTTTTCACAACTTCGGAATTTAAACATTTTTGAAGATTCGAAAACTGTCAAACTTCTAAAGACTTGCAAAATTCTCGAAATTCTTCAAACTCTGAAAATTCCCAAAATTATTGAAAATCTTGAAATTTTCATAAAGCTGAAAATTATCAAGTTTCTCTCAAACTTTGACACTTGTGAAAATCAGTATTGTTTTACTATTTTTTCCAGAATATACTTTTTCGCAATTTGATAGATTTTCCAAATTTTCCAGAATTTGAAAATGGCTACGTGCTTGATTACATTTTTTGATTGAAGTTTCAAGTGTTCAAAACTTAACATTTCGGAAATTGAAATCTTTCTTCCAACCCTTGGATCTGATTTTCGCACTCACATTCGACATTCGAATTTCCAATGTACCTATCACTGAACTAAAAACAAACCAAGCGACACTCGAAAAATTGGAAAACTCTAAAAAGGGTCATATCCATTTGCCGTCCTGATGAAAATTTCAAGAATTCACCCTCAATTAGATCAAAAATGGTATCCACTGATAAAAAATTGATCCTCCGAGAATCACATCCTAAGCGCAAAGTTAACACAATAAAATTACAAGTGTCACGTCAATAATCGAGCGCTCCGAACGAAGCGACTTAAAAATTTCAACGTAGCAAAAACAGACGAATTTCTATTTTCACTTCATCCTATAAAAAATTACTTCTCTCCGGAAATTCTCGAGAGAAAATTACAACTACAGACGTCCTACCAATATAATTATGTATATTATAATTCTCGAAAAAATGGCATCTCCACTGTTTTGCGTGTGAAAATAATAGACATACTCTAAATAAAAATAAATAAATACATACTCTAAATACATACTCTAAAAATCTTTGAAAAGCATTAATCGACGCACGTTTAAAATGCAACATTTTCACGCTTTTGGAGAGTTAAATTCAAGGGAATGGAATAAAATTCTCACATCAAATGCATGAAACTCATACATATAAAAGCAGGAGGGCAGTGCTTTTATAACTAAGAACTTTCATTGCACTGGAGAGTTTTTTCTCCAAAAGAAGGTTTACGTCATTATTTACGCAACAACGGTTTTATACGTTTCTCATCACCATAAACCGTTTCGCGTGATAGTGAACAATGGCGTATCCATTTTCGCTAGGCAAGATGCGAATTGCAAATCTGACACTCGATTTGACCAGCGATGTTTTCCCGAACGCTCTTGAATTTTTCATGTCTCGAAGTTTCCTCGATCCAGTATAAATTTCGTATTTCCAGTTTTGCTTGATTATTGGGGACATTATTTTTTCGATCGGAAAAGTTGAGGTTGTCAACGCATATTTCATAAACATTTACACTATTACGAAATTTTTAAACAGTTCAGGTAATTAATTTTCGAGATGAATTCCAGACTGAATTGATATTCTTCGAGTTTCTCCAAAAGTTGATATTCTTTGAGTTTTTCCAAAAGTTGACAACATTTTTCGTAATTCTTTCAATTTTCTTTCGCCGACTCCCATGGAAAATAATTAACGTTCCATTCATCTCATGCAAAGTTAAATTTTCGATCTGAACTTTCGGGGGAAATATCAAGTGACAAGATAGCATTTTCAATAACGCGGGGTGCGAATTTTCCGAACGAAGTTTCGAAGTAATCGGGGCCCCTTGATATCCCTGGGTAACGTCGTTTGAAAATGCAGGCCAACTTTTTCCGTGACGAGCTCGGACGACGAAAGTTGGGGTAATGCGGGACAACAACGAGCCATTCAATTTCTATTCGTTAACTATGCCGGGTACGAGTTTTCCCGCTTACGCCGGGATACTTTTGATAAACAATCCAACTCTAACAAGGACGTGACCAGAAATTTCGTTCGGAGGGGTGAGGGGGGGGGGAGGGGGGGGGGGCTAAGGTGATTTTCATTCAAAATTAATTCAACAAATTTGAAAAGTGGAGTTTCTTAAGAGAATTATAAACATTTATGAAAATTTCAGAATCCTCTGAATTTTGAAATTTATCAAACTATTCCAAAATCGTGAAATATATTGAAAATGTTCCAACTTGAGAAAAGTTTTTCGAAATTTTAGAAATTCGTGAAATTTTGAAAATTTCAAGAATTCCGAAAAATGCCTTGATTCTTAAGATTATTGAAACTTTACTGGATCTCTGAAATTTCTACAGTTTTTGTAATTCTGAAAGTCGTCGAAATACTGGAAACTTTCGGAATTCTCTGATTGTTGAATATTTTGCGATGTTACAAATTATCAAGTTGTAAAATTTTTGTAAATTTTTCGTAATTTCAAGAATTATTGAAAAATTGTACATTTTTCGAATTTTCGGAACATTTACAAATCTCTGAAATTTACGAAAATTTTGAAATTCTCGGACTTTTCAAAATTTCAATGACTTCCAAAATCCTCGAAATACTTCCAACATTTAAAATTCTCAAAATAGTTAAGAATCTTCAAATGTTGAAAATATTCCACATTATTGAGTTTCTCGAAATGTCAAAAATTCGTAGAATTCTCTTAATTTCAAGAATTATGAAAGTATTGTGCATTTACAGTATTTTTAAAATTTGCCTAAGAATTCGAAATTTTCAAAATTGTTGAAATTTCGAAAACTTCCAAACTTCTGAAAACTTTTCGAATTCTCGAAATTCTCAAAACTCTGAAAATCCTCAAAATTGTTGAAAATCTTGAAATGTTACAAATTATCAAGTTTCTCGAAATGTGAAGAATTCGTCAAATACTCGTAATTTCAAGAATAACGAAAATATTGTACATTTTCAGAATTTTCGGAACATTTAAAAATCTCTGAAATTTGCGAAAATTTTAAAATTTTACAAGTTTCCAAAATTCCAATAACTTCCAAAATCCTTAAAATACTTCAAACTTACAAAATTCTCAAAATTGTTAGAAATCTTGAAATGTTGAAAATATTCCAAATTATTGAGTTTCTCAAAATGTTAGGAATTAGTAGATTTCTCGTAATTTACAGAATTATGAAAATATTTTGAATTACCGATATTTTTAAAGCTTTTTTAAATCTTTGAAATTTTTAAAATTTTGAAATTTTGAAAATTTCAAACTTCTGAAAACTTGTCGAATTCTCGAAATCCTCAAAACTCTGAAAATCCTCAAAATTGTTGAAAATCTTGCAATGTTACAAATTATCAAGTTTCTCAAAATGTGAAGAATTCGTCAAGTATTCGTAATTTCAAGAATAATGAAAATATTGCACATTTTCAGAATTTTCGGAACATTTACAAATCTCTCAAATTTACGAAATTTTTGCAATTCTACAAGTTTTCAAAATTCCAATAACTTTCAAAATTCTCAAAATTGTTAAAAATCTTAAAATGTTAGAAATGTTCCACATTATTAAGTGTCTCGAAATGTCAGAAATTCGTAAAATTCTCGCAATTTCAAGAATTACGAAAATATCGTGAATTCCCATAATTTTTAAAACTTTCTCAAAACTTCGAAATTTTCAAAATTGTTGAAATTTTGAATATTTTCAAACTTCTCAAAACTCGTTAAATCCTCGAAATCCTCCAAACTCAACATTTCCAAAAATGTTGAAAATCTTGAAATGCTGAAAATATTTCAAATTATCTAGTTTCTCGAAAACTTTGACACTCGTGAAAATAAGTCTTATTTTAATATTTTCTTTGAACAAAATATACTTTTCTGCAATGTGCTAGATTTTTAAAATTTTCCAAAATTTCGTAGGGGGCTTCAGCCCCCTAAGCCCCCTCCCTGGCTACGTGCTTGAACTCCAGTACAATTATACATCCATACTTTTTTTCATCATTCTCGAAACACAGCCAGTTTTTCCGCTGTTTTGCGTGAAAATGTGACCGATTTTTCCACTTGTGTAAAAAGAACAGTTTTCTCCACGCAAAACATTAGGAAATAGCCTCTTTTTTCGGACCACAACAAAATAGTCGTACTTTTCCAACTTGTTACATAATATACCATTTTCTTTTCGAAAATCAGTGTATCAAGATGTTCACGTAATGATATGGGTCGGCTTCGGTTTTCTAATGGCTTATCTCAAAAAATACGGACAAAGCTCGATAGGCTTGACTTTTCTTATCGGCGCCATATTGGTCCAAGTTGCTATACTATGCGATGGAATCGTAAGTTTGGCAAAATATGGAAAAGCTCCACTTTCCTTAGACAGGTAATTACCTGAATGAATCATCAATATCATCAATGAATTATCATTACTATTACTATTCCATGAATTATCCAATTTGTAATCATAAAGTTATTCATACTCATCTAAATTGGAAATTATAACTTATTTCCAATAATTCTGATACATTAAAAGTGATTTTAAATGTGTTCAACGACAAAAACAGAAACGTCAATTCAAAACTATGAATTTCTCTATGCCAATTTTTCAGCGAAACTTTCAAAATTGCGCATAAAAAAGTTTTACTAACATTTGACCGGACAATTAACAGTTTATTAGATGCTGACACTTACGTAGCAGCGCCGTTAATTTCTATGGGCATATTGCTAGGTAAAACGTGATATTTTGTTCATTCTAATGAACAAAACCAATTGAATCTTGATCGAAAAATCTTGTTAATTAGGCAAAACGACGTATATCCAGCTCCTGTTTCTTGGCATTGTCGAGCTTATTGCGTTCACCGCCAATAAATACGTTTCAGAACATTATTTTATGGTATGTTTGCATTAATAGTATATTGTGCGACTAGTGGGAGAAAGAGAAGATTCCTCGAGCGTAGAGATTGCCTCACGAGCATAGCGAGTGTGGCAACACGCGAGTGGAATCTCCTCTTTCTCCCACCAGTCGCACACAATATTTTATTCAACAACCGCGAGAAATATGTGTCTTCATGGCCCTGCTAAGAGGGGGGGAAATAATGGGTTACCTGATTGATTGACGCAACAATCGCCCTTGGAGCTTTGCTACGTACTTTAGGGAGTTAAAAACTAATTATCCCTTT